>JAGVSP010005659.1:0-14917 GCA_022494985.1 Micrasema minimum
CTTCTAAAGTTTTTGATCCGGGCATTTTTAATAATTAATTTAAAAAAAGTATTAATAAAAAGCGACTATGTAATACTGGCTTCTGTTTGAAATGCTAGCGGTGGCGTGGTGGCGGTAGGCGGGGAGGAGTGGGGGTCCGCTCTGGTCGGACATTCAAAATTCGAATTTCATATCTGAAATTGGTGCAGGTCACGTGGTGTTAGCCAGTTCAAAAAATGGACGGTATTACACGCGTGAATTTTTATTCATATTTTAATCATTTTTTTAAGAAATTAGAATTGAGTTTTTTGAAAAACTTTATTAAGATTTTTTTCTCATAATATCATGAATAATCACCCTCTGGAGTTTCGCGGTCTCATCGTGGGAAACGGTGTATATTTGAATATTATTTTGTAATCAACTTTAAAGATATTTTAATTTAAATTATTTAATTTATTATTAAAACAAGATCAACGCGCCAGTAATAAGAGAAACATCACAAAACACCCCATTAATTTGTGAACAATCACTTGTGGAGGCAGTTTCTGGAAGCCATTCTGCTCCATGCGAGGAGCAGATGTGGAATTTTAATAATGATGACTCTTAGAAACTACCTTTCTTATTCATATAACTCATATCGTTTTATCACCAAATTAAATATACTATTAAATAAGTGTTTCTACTTACCAACCAACGAAAATAAACGTAAATTTAATGTCGTATAATTCCTATTAGCATAGCACTCAAAAGTAATATCATTATCGCTGGATACCCGAGATATTACACTAAACTTCATCTTAATAACGCCTGTCAGGTTTGTCCTACTTAACCCATTTTAGGGCGAAAATAATATCCCACTTTCCACAAATTATGCCTAAAGATATTACTGTCCCAATCATAATAATTCAATACCCAACCAATGAGTAAGTAGGCTCCTATTATATTATATGAAAATTCAAGTTAAATTATGTGTGCTCCTGTAAAAAAATTTGCTTCTAAAACGATTTATTTATAATAAAGTAAGATGGTTATTATACACCGTTTCCCACGATGAGACCGCGAAACTCCAGAGGGTGATTATTCATGATATTCTGAGAAAAAATCTTAATAAAGTTTTTCAAAAAACTCAATTCTTATTTCTTAAAAAAATGATTAAAATATGAATAAAAATTCACGCGTGTAATACCGTCCATTTTTGAACTGGCTAACACCACGTGACCTGCACCAATTTCAGATATGAAATTCGAATTTTGAATGTCCGCACAAGGCAAGCGAGCGGACCCCCACTCCTCCCCGCCCACCGCCACCCCGCCACCACTAGCATTTCAAACAGAAGCCAGTATTACATAGTCGCTTTTTATTAATACTTTTTTTTAATTAATTATTAAAAATGCCCGGATCAAAAAACTTTTTAAGGATTTTTTTCTCAGAATACCATGAACAATCACCCTCCGGAGTTTCGCGGTCTCATCGTGGGACACGGTGTATATATTTTCAAGACTGATTGTTATTTGATTGTCGTGTATCTAGATATTATTGATAAACTTAACATAGAGAAAAATGATAATTAACCTTTTTAAAGAGGAGAATATAAACATCGGGGCGTTTACTCATAATACATGGTGTAAAAAAACACGATGTTACAAGCGGGAAACGGAAATTTCACCCATAGTTTTCGAGAAAATTGAGTAGGTACCTACAAGTTGATTTTTGAAGTGAAAACTTCTTTAGAATCGTTGGGAGTGATTTGAAACTCTATGAAACGAAAAAGCGACACTAAAAAGAGACAAGCATATAGATCTATGGGATTTAGCCTGCGAGAGAATGAGATAGAACACAGTTTCCGCCGGCTGGCAGTAGTTCCATCTACCTCATCAGATGCATCTACCAGTTGATCGCCGACACACCTTATACTTTTATAATGTGGAGGTCCTAGGCTATAAAACAGAATTTGTTCTATTCATGTATCTGAAGAGGTAGATTCGACTCCCAAAATTTTGTAGCAAAACCGAGGGAGAAAGCGCCTTGACGCGGTATTTCACAGATATATTGATAAAATCGAAACAAAAACTTTTGTCTAATACTTTAGTTATCATAAGCCGCTCGTATCACTTGTAGAAATTGAAGACATGGATCATGAATAATAAAATGAAAAAAAAATATCAACTGGGTACCATTATTTATAATAAATAAATCCTATAATTATCCCACTCCTGATACTGCATTTATCTCAATCTCTCTCAGCTTAGTTTTATTAAGGTTTCACTTCTACCTGGTGTGAACTGCACACATGTTTTTTTCTTTGTTTTTCAAATTCCATATATTTTTTTTAAAAATGTTCAAAGTCCCCGTTGATATGTAGTAAATTTCAAGTATGCATATTGCAAGCAAAAAATCGTTAAAAGGGGGGATAGTAATCTAATTGTACGATATTACACGGACCCTAAACATATGGGCAAAACAAAGTTCCTGAATATTCCATTTGTTATATAAGTACGTATCTCTCCTTCTCTCGCCACTTTCGCTCGTAGGTGTTGAGTGTGGACATCACTAAACGCCTCCAAGAGATCCTGTCGCCGGCCAACACCCCTCTAGAGATCTTG
The DNA here is from genome assembly GCA_022494985.1 of Micrasema minimum. NCBI lineage: Eukaryota > Metazoa > Arthropoda > Insecta > Trichoptera > Brachycentridae > Micrasema > Micrasema minimum. Next base: position 2,583 of record JAGVSP010005659.1, read on the forward strand.
TCACCGGCCAACATCCCTCTAGAGATCTTGTCGCCGGCCAACATCCCTCTCATTAAACTCTTCCCAGGCACCTAATTTACGCGTTCCTAAGTTTCAATAAATACCTACGTCCGAATAGTTATCATCAATGGTCTAAATGGTGAATGGTTAAATTTAATATGAAATTTATGTTAGAAGCACTCACTTTGTAGTTATTCATTAAAAACAATTTAAATAACACTCTTTGTTTTAAAGTCATCGACAAACAAATACCTTTAAAAAGTTAAAAGAAAAGAATAGTTTTATGTTAAATTTAAGTTTCATTGAAAAGAGAACACAAGTTTGCCATTTAGATTTCTCTACTTTAGACGGGTACCAGACAAAATGATTTTCGTTTGTAATTTCCACAATAAAAAAAGGATCAGCTTTTAAAAATCATTTTAATTTCAGAGGAACTGGAGTGCGCGAAATCATAATGTCGGAAAGTTAAATATCTTTTGTAGTAACATTTAGGATGGTAAAGGATCGTGTTTGTGTAGCTAACTGGGATTATTTGATACTGTATTTAAACCATCATCGCATTGTTATTAGCCGCTGATTTCAATGGATTCAGTTATTTGACTAGGAATTTTCTACAAATTAATTTTCAAACGTGTTTTTTCTACATATTGGTTGAATAAACAGTAAGTAGGTACTTATACGTCGTGTAACAGAACTCGATGTATAAGCAGGAAACCAGTGAATCTACGTCATATCTGGAGTATATTTTTGTAGATTTTCATTTATTTATTTAACCCACCGTATTGGAGAAAATTGAGTAAGATGTTTTTTGAGAAGTCCTTACAAATTGTTATCAAAAATGTTTTGTTTAGTTGATTTAATACGATCCACAAAGGAAACAAAATCAATTACCGAATTTAATGGGAGTGTGTACAAATTTACCGAATCTATGAAAGATTTACAAGAGAAAAAAAAGTTAAAGGTCAGATTAAAAAGTCATATATTACACATTTGAATCCAAATACGATGTAGATTAACCAGTTTTCCGGTTTCCATGTATTGTAACAGTATCAAATATATCTTCCTAGTAATAAATAATAAGACATTTTATAATATATTATATCTTTCCTTTACTAAGAAAACATTTAACTAACGAAAATGATTTTATTTTAACATTAATAATGAATCAAATCAACCATATTGTTTGTACTCTGTAGTATTTCTGTTTTTCTTGTAGGTCAATAATAAATTTTTAATTTAATACAAATGAAAATTGCTATTACGTAGTGAAAATCGCCTTAGAAAAAAAGTGGTACGTTATTAGATAATGGTAATTCATTGTTATCAAAATACATATTTTGTCAACCATTAGTAAAACAATTTTTTGACAGCTCCTAAGATTCAAATTTCGTTTGTTTTCACGGCCTTCAAAATACAGATAATGTTTTTCTGGGTTATTGTGCTGTGCTTGTTGCCGACGTTTTTGAGCACATTGCAGTGTCCATCTTCAGGGCTGATGTATGAGTATAGTCTTATGTGTGATTAAGAGCGAGGAGTTTGTACAGTGAGGGGAGGTTTGTAGTCGTAACCCATCCCTATTTATTATGGTTGCTTTTAGAAAAGTTCTCAAAACAGTCGTCGCATAATCTTTTTTCCAAATTAATACCTTTTTTCCGTGAAACATTTAAATTCCCAAACTCCAATCCTGGCGTTCTCTGTATAATATCATACATAAGTTACGTAAAATCTGACCGTTTTTTATACTGGCCTGTTTCTTCCTGCTCAGATAGTGTGCGAGGAAAAGAGATGTATGATTGGTTGGTTTGGCTGTAATATGTATATTTATGTTGAAATTAATACAGCTCTATGTCTGATACTAATAAAATGAAATGGGCAAGTCCGGAAGTTTACGTAGTCCACCGCACTCTCTACGGGTACATTTCCCTGTTTTAGATTGGAATGACTCAGCTGAAAATTTGATGTAAAAAGGATCTAGTCGTTTATTCTCTAATAAACCACTACTAAGATAAAAGCATTTACGTAAAAATGTTTAGTATTTTAAATCATAGCTTCTTCGCAGATGATTAAAGTCGAAATTAATATTAGTAAACTCATTTAAGCTTAATTTGCCTAAGAGCTTAATTGAGATTCGTTAAGTTTAATAAATGTGCTTTTATGGACTCTGAATTAAAACAGAAAATTTATGTTGCTTTAATTAACTAAATTAAATGGAACTATTAGGAACTCTTTTCCATTTGTTTTGTTAAGTCGTTTCATCCATATCGTTTTTATTTTTTAAATAAATTTAAAATCTTCATGACCGTAGTTTGGACTTATGGAAAAGTAGGTATTGATTTAATATAGATTACTACAACGTATTAAACGTAGTAATCAGAATACCTATTGGCTGAATTTTTTTAGGAAATAGTTTGAAAAATATGCAATGTACAGTTTAAATCATTCAAAAATGAAATTTCCTTTTTTTATTGCACGCTATTAATAAAATGTACCTGTGTTTTAAAAAATGTATATTGGCCCCCATCAGGAATCGAACCCGCGCGCGTAGTAGCCCGCAGTACATAGTAGTATTTAAAAATGCATTTGGTGAGATGGTTAAATTTTAAAAAATATACATTACACAACACCTGGTTATTTAATGGCGTGATAATAGCCGATAAATAAGAAATCATGTTAAGTTTTGCTATTATTTTGCTAAATGAATATATTCTTGTGACCTTTTTAGCCGGAAAATTTAGACGTTCTAACCTAAAGACCAAAAAATCATGTTTACAATATAATTGACTTGAAAGGTGTTTTTTAAAAGAAAGCAATTCTACTTTTCAGAATTGGGTTCTATCCGATTTTTTATTTTTGATTTTAAAAAAATTGATTGAAAATTTACAATATCAAGGGAATTTAAAAAAAAATTTTAAGATGTTATATGAATTTTCTAGCGCGGTTTGAAATAACACTTTTTCAAATCGCTCGCAAAATCCTCCATTTGGCGCGCATGCGGTGTGACGTCACAGCAATATAGGCGCTCACTACGGAATGAATTTCACGCCTTTTACGGTGGACGGGAATGACGTCATTAGCCAATAACGGGCGTTAAAAATCATTCGTATTTTTAAAATATAAATTTATAAATGAAAACAAAATTTTTGATCATTGTGTTTTATATCGTTGGAATTGTAAAATTATAATTTAAATATTTATAACGTTTTTAAGGATATTCATGCTATCGGGAAGAACCCTATTAATATCAGTTACAGCGCATTCTCATATCACTTATCTTGAACAAAAATATCCGTTTGTTCAGTTCAGTTTGACATCCACCGCAACAGAAATGTCTAAAAATAAGCATATCCGAAGGTCGGAGGAGCCTTACTTACACCAATAAAGATTGATTGCCAAAAGATGCTTAACAATCTTCTCAACAGATGTTACCAGTGAGAAATTCACTTGTAATGTGATGTTACGAACGCGAGCTCAATATCAAAAATATGTCATATATGGTTATCGGATGATGGGCGGAATGGAGAATGTTGTAATACATCAAGTGGCTACTTAACCCAGCCAATACAGGTCATAAGCCCTGTAAACGCCTAGATAATCCACATTCGTTTCCAGAGTTTCTCTGTCTCTGTTGGGATATCAATAATATCTGATAAACATATCCATCTTATTTCATACAGCATCATTTCCTAACAGGATATTTTCTAAACATCCAGATATGTAGTATTATTTCACAATTGGGTTCATCCCGATTTTTTATTTAAAAAAATTGATTGAAAAATTACAATATCAAGGGATTTTTTTTTTAAATTTTTACGATGTCATATGAATTTTTTAGTGCGGTTTTAAATAGTGCTTTTTCAAATCTCTCGCAAAATCCTTCATTTGGCGCGCATGCGGTGTGACGTCACAGCAATATGGGCGCTCACTTCGTGATGAATTTCACGCCTTTCATGGTGGACGGGTATGACGTCATTAACCAATAACGGGCGTTAAAAATCATTCGTATTTTCTTGTTTTTAAAACATAAATTTATAAATGAAAACAACATTTTTGATCATTGTGTTTTATATCGTTGGAATTATAAAAATATACTTTGAATATTTATAACGTTTTTAAGAATATTCGTGTTATCGGGAAGAACCCTATTTTACCTCGTTTCAAATATTAAAATTTTCGCTCAATGTGAAACGAGTAAATTCACTTAAATTTTTTTGTAAGATCTCGGTAGATTACCCGAGAATCCCTAAGTATACGTGTATACGTTTGTGACACTTTAAGTGACGTTGAATGCATTAGGGGATCCTTTTAACCCACCCCCCCCCCTCCCACTACTTTATATTATGTAAGTCTCCCCTACTCTTGTGGTTTTGGCGCTTTCCAACAAATGGGTTTTCCTACCCAAAGATTCAAATGTAGACAATTTGACATCTCAACAGAGACGAGAAGTTTGGAAGGGAATATGGATATCTAGGCGTTTACAGGGCTAATACCTGTCATTGGCTGGGTTAAGTGGCCACTTAGGCCGTAATGGGCGCTCAAAATGTTGTTTGGAATAATATAGACTTTAACGTGTCAAGAGTCAAAATTAAGGATAAGGACAAGGATATGAGAGAAGGGTTAGTGCCGGAAACAGAGTTTATGGTGCTTTGAAATCGATAGTGACAAATAAGAACTAATCGAAAGAAGCAAAATTGGCAGTACACAACGGAGTTCTGGTACCAACCCTTATGTATGGTAGTGAAGCGTGGTGTTGGAAAAAGAAGGATGAAAGTAGACTGAATGCTGTTAAAATGCGATCTCTCAGGCGAATGTGTGGTAAGACTATGTATGATAGGTGTACAAATGTCGAAATAAGAGCAGAGTGCAAGGCTGAGATAAGCATTATCGACAAAATTAAGAAAGGGCTTTTACGATGGTTTGGTCATGTTGAGCGAATGAGTGATAAAAGAACGGCTAAAAGAAGTTTAAATGCAAGTGTACCTAGATGTAGAAGCCGCGAAAGGCCGAGAAAGACATGGCATGACCAAGTACGTCAAGTACTTGAAAGTGGTCATGTGAAAAGTCGGAATAATCGGCGTATGTACATGAGAAGTATGAATATAGAGGAAGCAGAAGAAGGCTGTCAGGACAGAGTGGTATGGCGTTCTATCCTCTCTGCCTACCCTTGCGGGAAAATGGCATGATGGTTAGTTAGTTAGTTTGTTAGAGTCGAAATGTTTCAATACCAAAACACTTAAAATTTTAAACCACTCTCCAAATGCTAAGTAATCAACAATTATAATTAAATGATTTTTACGACAAAGTGAGTTCAATTCAAGAGTTTCTTCAAAAGTCTGTGTTGTTATTTAAAGTTTGTAGATCTTCGCGGCCTAAATGATACAAATATCACTTTTCTGACGTAGCTTTGCCAACCGTTCTTGGGAAAACCAAAAATTATCAATCCCGATTAATAAAAAAAACTATTGAATACGCAAGCATCCTTACAAAATAAACGGGATTATGGGTCACGACTACGATCTTCATGTTACCCAATGTTTCCATAACCGGACTGCGACACGGTACAAACTCCTCACATATAAAGTGATTTAAGGAGTTTTTTTCCGTAATAATTTAATAATTATATTATGAAAGTCTGGAAGATGGACAGCGAAGGTGCTCTGAAAATGCAAGAAAACACTGCATAACAAACCATTATGTGTTATTATATTTGACATGTCTGTTTTTTAATCAGTCACAGCATTTAAAAACTTTTCGCTGATATCGCTAAATTTATCATGATTTGAGTGGAAGTAAACCTTATCTACTTTGAGAACTCTAACAACGATAAACATGGATTATTACGTATTTTATTTTGCTACGTTGACTAAGCGTGTTTACTTTAGTACTTACAGGCAGGGCTTTTTTTTTTAAAAAAACGACAGGTTGAGTAATCTGTCGCCAAACCATTCTTTGTATTTCTTATATTACATTTTTAATTATATATCCGAATTATTACAGAATTTATCGGAATATTTACTACGTGCTCATACTGTTTATTGCTCAAGCAAATTTTGACTTGACATGCTAAAAAGGTCTCTTTTAGTATTTTATTTTCATCTAAATGTAGGTAAGTAAGAATACGGGTTCATATTTTTACAAATGTTTTTACCTTAGTTTGTACCTAATACTAATGGCATAAGCTTTTATTTACCTTTTTATGATTCGTCGAAGAGATGAAATGAAATTTCCAATCTTCCCAATTTACTCAATAGCCTGAAAACACGGACGGAAATCTAAATACGGTTTTGAAATCAAATAACATGTTTATGTACAAAAATATACTTACACAGCGCAGGAAATTTCACAAGCTCTGAGAAAACCGTTTTAGACGTTATAGGCGCTTTTGCGCTCTGAAGTGATAATTAACTCAATAAAATCAAAATGGCTTCGATAAGAAGGAAACGATTTCCCCAAACGTCTTTATGTATTACCGGGGCTTAAACTGCTTAGAGGAAAAACCAGAAGAAAACAACAACTAAAGCGCTGAGTTACAATGTACGTGTTTATTATTTTGTTAAAAGTTTCAATCCAAAGTACCCACGTAATCCTCGTTATATTTTTTTTTGTTTATCGATAATTATTCTTTGATTTTATTTAAACGATAATATCAATGATCGAAGTTTGCTTTATAAAATTGTAAATAAATTTGACCAGAATTAATTAATCTACTCTCTTTCCGTGTCCCTTCCAGACAGACTAGACTGCCTAAACTTTTTCATATACCTAAAGTTAAAACAAATTACCGAAAAAATTCTACGATTCCTCGAATTTGTAAGGCGTTTGATGATAAATTGAATAGCTTAGATATGTTTAACACCTTATATAACAAATATATAAAGGAACTCAAAAACTTGCAGACTTAGGATAACAAATATTTATTTACATTATAAGTAGATCCTTATAACTGTTTAAAATTACTTGCGGATGCATTTAATTGGATGGCAGGCAAGTTATTGTAAATTATTTGTTTTAATTATATTATGTTTTACCTGTACATCTGTTTGTATCCCACATAAAATTAAATAAAATAAAATAAACATAAAAAATATAAGATAAATCTGAAAATGAAATAAGTTGTGTATGTAAAAGCATAAAAACTGCAAAACTAGGCAAATTTTTAACGTTTTCACTGTTAAGAATTTATTTGTATGAATATGATAAATTAAAATTAGAAATAACATGATTTACTGGAGTACTTATGCAACGTATTATCCTCCATGTTTGAGCTGTGTGAATCTCAATGCTACCAGTTCTACACCCTCCAAAATACTGCAAAACTATCATAATGTCTGTTATATTATAACCGATATAACTCATAACCAAAAAACCAGTATCTTTAATTTAGTATCTACATACTAGCATTAATCCGCCTCCAACTCCTAGTGTAGCTGTGACGCAATAGGATGCTGTGCGTGAAGTCGCGGGTTCGATTGCCAATGGGGGTCAATACGAAATATTTTAATGTGATTTTCGACTGATGTATGTACCTATATTATAATATGATTGTCTTGCCTTCATGTAAAAAAATATTCACTGTACTTGGAGTACCAATGAAGTGCCCTATGCACCATTAGGTGCGGAAAAGGGAGAGTAGTAGTAGTAAATCTAAACTAGCTCATCAGATATTTTTTTTCCAAAGAGTTGATAATATAAATATTCTAGATTTTTTATTTCCTTTCAAATTTGTCTATTTCAATAAGAAAATTGGTACGTTTAAATTACTATTGGAGGTCCTATTAAACTGCAATTTACTGTTTGTCAGAAGTCTCTGTTAAACAAGATCACTAATATTAAAAACAACATACTTAAGTATTATTACACTTGAACAGATTAAAATTAAAATTTAATAGATACCAATGTACGTACAATACACTGATGACTTAAAATCATAAAGTATATAATTAGTAAAAAATACTATCTTAAAAAGGAATTATTTAGTATACATTCTTATGTTCCACTGTACATATAAATTTAATAGAAAAATATCAGTCTCCAACCAAAGCTCCAGCATACGTCTTACTCCCGTTTGACTGTTGTTGTCACTTTTACGGAACTCAATTTAATTGAAAATTAAATTAAAATGGGTCTCATTTTATACGATGGAATAACTTTCTCGTGTACCTACAAAATGTTTAGGTAATTCGTTCACAAAATACGTTTTAAAAATACACATTTTTCGCCTCAGCACATCAATGTTTCCACTTGATGAGCGAGTATTTAACTTTCTTGGATCCTTTGAAATCTGCTCATCTGCATAAATGAACAAAATAAATTGACGAATGAACCTTTAGCTGATAAATACATTTTTATAAAATATTATGTTAATAAATCAAATTTAGCTCTTTAACGCAAAGAATTAGAATTTTTTTTAGTTAAATCAATTGAATTATTGATTATAATTGATGTCTCTAAAGAGACGTGAAGTTGTTAATGGAATATGGATATCTCGACGTTCATCGGCGACTTCGTCCTATCATTGGCTGGGTCAAAAATTTTTTAACAAGTTTTTTATAAATAACGAAAACTGTATTGAAATCTCGATAACAACTAGAATACAAAACCATTCGCTTGAAAGAATTGTTTCCGAACCTAACTGGATTTTCTTCTTTGCCCACGTAGAGTTTAATATGTATTGTTCGTGGGTGGAAAATGTATTGTAAAGGAAGAAGAAAAACGAAAAAAAACCTTCATAAGCAGAGCTTCAAAGAGAATAAAATGTCTTTCAGAAGACAAAGTGTAAATATTTCAGAAAATATTAACCACGGTTCGCGAAATATCGCATATTGGAGAGACAGGGACTGACAATTTTTTGAATTTTTTTTATCAAAAGAAAGTGGGAAAAAAGCTATAATACTCGTATACCTTACATAATATGTCTTACAAAAAACAACCTAAAACCACTAAATAATTTATGTTATCCTCTTCACGCATTAATTTTGAATTACACAGATTAGAATAATTGATTTCTTCTTCTTCTTCTTCTTTTACCACGTTTGCTCCTATGTGGAGCATGTGGACATCAATAGATCCCTCCAGGAGACCCTGTCACCAGCCAGCTCTCTCGCCTCCTCCAACGTCAGGCCCGCATGCATCAGCTCCGCCGAATACACCCGTAGGATGGTCATCGATGGTCTGCCAGGACGGCGGGATCCTGCAGGCGTAAAAAAGAGGCAGCTCGGGTTCAGGCTCTCCCAAGGCATCCGGAGTACATGCCCAAGCCAGGTCCATCGCCGCATCTTCACGACTCCAGTTATTGGAGGTTGCTGCGTCCGTAACGGGCATCTTCAGACTATTTTAATTTAACTTTAATTAGTTATATACAAATAATTTAATCATGGAATCTCACCAAGGAATGTCAATAAAAAATATATATCAAATAAAAATATAAATAAATAAACAAAAAATTATAAATAAATTATTACGATTCGTCCAATTTACCTTTCTATTTTATTGATTAAGATAAGTACATTTTTTCGCTTTTATTGAGATATCGTAAATAAATTTATATACGTCCGTCGTGGGTAAAAACTTTTGTGACATACTCAAAATGTTAAAATTATTTTATGTTTAAGTTGAAAATTTATTTACCTATAGGACGACCACAGTTCAACACTGATTATGAACTTTATACATATTTGGCATTGGAAAAGTTAACCGCTTTTCTGTTAATTCTCTCGTCGACACATGTTGAGAAATCATTACATTAACTACAGCGAGAAAGTGTTCGAAAAATTAAGTTAAAACAAGCCGGTGGCTGTGTCCAGATGACTAAATTAATTTCCCTACCGCTTTTCTATCAACAATATTCTGAACATATTATATGTATTTGAAAGCATTGCTTTTTTTATACATGGAGTAACACAGCTCGTAGTACAACCCGAAAACTGGCGAATCTATGTAATTTTATTAGGAGTCAAATGTTTAATATGACTATTACATCTAGGATTTAAAAAAAAAATCTTCTCGTAGAAGCTTTCATAAGTACGTGCATTTTAATTTAATTTACTTTACTTACAATTTTACTTTATCTACGGTACCGTAGATAAAGTAAAATTCCAGTCTTATTAAAAAAAAATTAAAAAAGATTTTGTTTTCCTTATTAATTTGACTAAATAAATGATATTTGATAATAATTTGTAAAAAAAGCTCGAAAAATAAATTTAACCTTACTTCTTATTCAATTTTCTTGAAAACAATGAGTTTAAAAAAAAATATGTATTAAGATTTCCTTTGTTAACAGCACATTGAACTGCTTTTTAAAACCTTACACTAAAAAAATTGCCGGCCTTTTGTTTCGTTTTCCCGAGTTCAGTAAGATCTTCTATCACTTCTTTAAAAACTTGATGATTAATACTTTGGATTCAGCAGTACACGAAAACTAATTTAATGCACAATACACAGTGCACAAGATGACAACTGCACAGCGGTTTGCAAGTTCTAAACAGATGACACCAGCTTAGAAAATTTCGGTAATGCGGAACGACGTAGACGAGTTCAATATATAGCAGTTTCAAAATTTGTCATATATGGTTTTCAGATGATGGGTGGAATGGGGAATGTTGTAGTACATCAAGTGGCCACTTAACCCAGCCAACGACAGGTCATAAGCCCTGCAAACGCCTAGATAACCCACATTCGCTTCCAGAGTTCTTCTGTCTCTGTTGGGATATCAATAATATTTGATATCAGCCCAGCAAGGGGATAATCCAGTAATTTGTCTAGTATTTGTATACATTTAAAATGTTGTTAAAGAACAACATTTATTTTGAAGAAATGTAATCTTTTTCTATTAATTTTAGAGTATATTGTAAAACACAATTGATTAATGTACATAAAAATGTGTACCTATATCACAAAAAAGAAAGAGAATACCTTTACACATTGAACGAAATTAAGGATGAATAAAAAGACCGTGATACGTTATTATCAGAAATAATGTTTTAAACAATATTGAATGGCATGTAATACTCCCAAGTATCAAATATTACGTAATCCTTATTATATTGTTATCACTTAGGGAGCTGTATAAAAAAGACACTTAAAAATATGGAAATTATACCACGTTCAATATCCGAAGCGAAAACGACCGAAAACAAAGGGGAAGAATTCAACGACCCTTTTTGAATGAAAACATTTTTCTGGGGTTGGTTTAAAGCCGTTAGGGAATTCTATCTACCTATATACCATAATACTATTTTGCTACAAAAGGTTTTTCAATATAAAAATTAGAATCGATGCCGGTTTTCTTCTCTGAACAAGGTAATTATTATTTATTAAACTTATATTTGGTAGTACGTTCGTTAATGAACGTGTAACTTCTGAAATATCTGACCGATTGCGGTCATATTCTGAACACAATATTTGTTTTATCAAGTCTTCTTCTTTCACATCACTAGAATCCTCCAAGAGAGGTCTCTCTTTCTATCTATCGCCAACCAGCTCTCTCGGCGTACCTGCTTATTATAAGTATCAGTTTTTCTTTATATTAGAAATTCGGTCTTGCACAAGATATTTTTGCAAGAGATATTGTATTGGACAAAAAACAATTTTAGCTGCTATGCCTTATGCACCATAAGATCCTGATAAGGGTAAATAATACCTACTTTAAGTTTAACAAAAAGCTTACCTATACATTAAAAATATGCAATGGTAACATACTACGTAAAACAACATTAGTTTCTAAAAAAATATATATACATTTAGTGAAAAGAGGGGTAGATACCACATCAAACTTTTTGTATCGATAGGTTTCGTTTCGTTCAAAAGGATTTTGATATGTTCTCTGTGCCTGCCCCTCTGGGGAAATGGTGCGATGGTTAGTTGTGTAGTTAGTTAGTTACTGTTTCATTGAAACTATGGAAAAATATTAAAAAACGCTTCTTAGGCAGAAATGTAGCAGTCGGTTTGAGCTATAAAGTGGTATTCTTAGTTTATTTTTGTAAAATTGGGGCTAACTGCTATAGTATTCATGATGGGAAATGATATATTTGTATGTCGAAAAAGCACATTTCGACAAATCAGAATTTCGAAAAAGCACATTTCTCATGATAAATCTATTTAATGCAACAAAAGTAACATTAATATCGATTGCGAGATAACACATTTAAGCTCTGTGAACTAATAATAATCTTAAATTATGAAGACAAAGTTTTACCTTAAACCGGCAATATGTAAACATCGATGAAGATAACCAGTAACTACATGAAGTAGTTACTTGCATGAATTCTCGTGACTTCAAGAAATAATTATTCGTATTTTACTTTCATTCGTCGGAACTGCAATCATCGAGACTCCATTCA
>JAGVSP010005660.1:0-26688 GCA_022494985.1 Micrasema minimum
AAATACAGCAAACAGCGACTGAAAATAAAACGATTGGGAGAAATACAGCTAACAGCGGCTGAAAATAAAATAATTGTGAAAAATACAGCAAACAGCGACTGAAAATAAAACGATTGGGAGAAATACAGCTAACAGCGGCTGAAAATAAAATAATTGTAAAAAATACAGCAAACAGCGACTGAAAAAAAAAACGATTGGGAGAAATACAGCTAACAGCGGCTGAAAAATAAAATAATGAAAAAATACAGCAAACAGCGACTGAAAACAAAATAATTGGGAGAAATACAGCAAACAGCGCAGCGGCTGAAAATTACTAAAATAAAAGCGTCTCCTGAAATAAACAGATTTATTCCTGTACATTAATATTATTTACTTAATTTGAAATAATAACTAATACTTCTAATACTCGATTGTTTGTTACATAAAGGCAGTTTTACATGATTTAAAAATAAAAACAATGTTAAATAAATAATAATGAATAAACAAATAAACTCACCATGAGAGGGCCTAAGGTGACGTTATTTGTAACATTACCATTCATCATTAGGTGACCATTTGTTGAGTCGTTCGTAAAACTTATTTGCAAATGTATTTTTGAAGCGTTAAATCTTTTTGGCCCCAAGCACATATCTAAAGACTCTATCAAAAGATCGTATTCGCCCTACAAGGAGATAGAAGTTATATTTAAAAATAAATCAGATGAAAAATATGCAAAGTGAAAAAATATCTGCACTCGACAGTATCACACTCAATAGGTACATGATTGATTTTTGGATTAATATATCGAAATTATATAATTATATACTAACGCTTAGTAAACATCAAAATAGTATTTATAAATTGAAAACAAAAATCTTCCTCCTCTCCTTAATCCGCACAAAATGGTGCATAGAGCACTGCAGCGGTATAACAAATTATGTTTATTGATAATGTATCACTTGAAGGAAATATCATCAGCTTATCCCCGGAGGGGTAGGCAGATAGAATAGAACGTCACACCACTCTGTCCAAGCACACTTCCCATGCTTCCTTCACATTCATACATCGTCTTACGCACGCACGCCGATCATCCTGACGTCATGTGACCACTTTCAAGTGCTTGTTGCACTTGATCATGCTATTTCTTTCTCGGCTATTATCGACTTCTGCACCCAGGCACACTCGACTTATACACCGTGTCCCACACGATGAGACCACGAAACTCTGGAGGGTGATTGTTCATGGTATTCTAAGAAAAAAATCCATATAAAAATTTTTGCTCCGGGCATTTCCAATAATTAATTTTAAAAAAGTATTCATAAAAAGCGACGAGTGTAATACTGGCTTCTGTTTGAAGTGCTAGCGGCGGCGGGGTGGCGGTGGCGGGGAGGAGTGTGGGGGTCCGCTCTGGTACGCCTTGTACGGACATTCAAAATTCGAATTTCATATCTGAATCTTTAGTTTAAGTTTCAAAAATATGTGATTTCATCGCGCTTATTGGTGCAGGTCACGTGGTGTGAGCCAGTTCAAAAATTGACGGTATTACACGCGTGAATTTTTATTCATATTTTAATAATTTTTTTAAGAAATTAAAATTCAGTTTTTTGAAAAACTTTTTTAAGATTTTTTTCTCAGAATATCATGAATAATCACCCTATGGAGTTTCGCGGTCTCATCGTGGGACACGGTGTATATTATTTTATTATTTTTATATTATTTAAATAAAAAACTTTATAAATATGTATCTGGTAATCAGTGATAATAATGTGAAATAATCTATTGTTTTACTTACGAAATCTCCCATTTTGAAAGAACATTTTGTCATGGCAATAAGCGAAATTAAAACGCATATTATTTTACAAAATAAAAACGATTTTGAGTACATGATGTAGCACTGCCTTCTGATCAAACAAGGCAAATTCAATGTTTTCAAATCAAAATCACCGTCATGCGTCATAACAAACTGTCGTTATAGGAAAGAGTCACGTACATGACAAATCGTCGAAATTGAGAAATCGCTATTTCAACGTTTCAGCAATAATAAAATAAAACACACAATTTCGCGTGCAAGACTTAACTAATGAATAAAATTGTTTTTATTCTGAGAGATCGATTGGAAGACAAAACTACTTTATATTGATTCACCATAATAGTTTTATCAATGTATATATTTCTCGAATCTCTATCATTTTTGTATTTTTATATTTTGTAAACTTTTTTAATATTTGAAAATTGAGTAATTTTTCTGACCTTTTTTATTATGTATTTCTATGATAAATTTACAATTTTTGTTAATGGCACCCGATGACAAACTGCAAAAATTGCGGTTCATCGGGACGGCATTATTTTTAAGTTATGATTATTTCTTAAGACTCTTAAAAAATATTTTAATAAAATAAATATAAATAAAAACCATGGTCATGCGTGTAAAATTGTGTGGTCATGCATGCGAAATTGCATGGTCGCGGCGGGTTCGATTCCCAAAGGAGTCAATATGAAATATTTATTTAAATGTGAATTCCACACAAAATCATTGCCCTGAAGCGTAAGACTGATCATCTTGCCTTCATGAAACAACGTCACTTCATTTTTGAGTAGTTGAGAGTAGTAGTATTAAGTTTTTGAGTAAGTTAATAAACCAATAGTTTGTCATACTTTTTTTTTAAATCTTGGTTAGAAATAATTGAAGTAGTAAGTAGATTGTTTTATAAAAAAAAAAATCGTATATATAAGACTTTATTGTAAATACACGTTTAGTAAAATATACAAAGCCCTGCATGGCCGCAAATAATACGAAGCTATAGTAATCAAGTAAAGCTATAATTTTTACGCGGCTATTTTCCTTCTAATCGGGAGAAAAACATAATGCCCATTTTTTGTTTCGACAGTTTTGTGGATTTGCATGAGAAAAGAGAGTCATAAACATACGTATTTTTATTTAAAACGCATTTTACAAATTATTCTAAAATACGCAAAATTGTCATATACGCACCTTTTTCTTATGAGGGCAGTATACTTAATTGAAAATTAATATTCGTGAAAATTACAACAAAAACTCTTAACCATTAAAATACGATTAAAAAATGTAATGATACATTATTAAAAGCTGTCACATGTTTCAAATTATATAAATTTATCAAAAGCGGTCTTTAAATACTTTTTAAATTTGAAAGTACTATTTTTAATGAAGCCTTCAAGGTTTGTGCTTGAAAACAGGAATCAATTGACGGCGGAGATTCGGTGGAGACTCGAACCGGGGATCTCTAGACTCTAAGATATTTAAAAAATTTTTTTTACCATACGATTTTTCCAAAATAGGCTAATGACATGAAGTTTCCATTAAATGTAGATAAATAAATAAAAAAAAAAAATCCACATATAAATAGAAAAAAAAAATTTTTTTTGCAGACCAGTGTGATCAAGATCTGGATTATACGAAGTAAAGCAAAGCACTCTGCCAGGGAATTTCGCTAGTTCGATATTATTCCGGTGGATTGTTCCGCCCGCTGTCGCCACGCGGTTAACCTGTAAAGGGTAAAACCAGGGACTCCCTTTGCCATCAAATATGAACGCTGGATTATTGGCTGGTCTTTCGACCATTTTATTTTATAACGACAACATGAGTTACGTCTCCACCTCTGCAAGGGGAAAGGAATTTGGCGGCGGAGAGGAGGAAGGTTACCACATACTAAAAGAAACTACCTAGCTAAATTCGTCAGGAGCTGCCGTTGCAGGTGGCGGGGATGCTGGGTCGGCTCGCCCCAGGCGAGCCGAAATGGACTGGGCTGGTGGCTGATGGTGTGGAGTCGGCTGGTGGCTGATGGTGAGGAGTCGGCTGGTGGCTCAGCGGCTGGGGGAGCCGGAGTAGGGGCTCGGAGCGCCGCGGGGTTGAAGAATCGGGGGGAGAGAATGGGGCTTAACGCCCCGTAAGGTAAGGTCTTACTTGTACCGCGGAGTAGCAGCGGTGGACCCAGGCTGGCGGGATTGGCTGGTGGTTGTTGGCTGGTGGCGGGTAGCTGGCTGGTAGCTGGTAGCGCGCCGTGTCGACAGAAAATACGACGCACGGGCAGTTGCGGGGGTCAACGCGTGCCCAGGGCCGTCAGGTCTGGCCGGATTGGTGCCAGGATCACCCAGGGACAGATGGATGCAGTTTTCCCGCGAGGCCAAGCGAATGCGCCGGCCATAAACGGCCGCGTGGTTTTTCTCTGAATTTGGCTTTTTTTTACGGGGAGGACAATTCCTTCGGACACACCCACAACGAATCTACTCAGGTTTTCATTATAAGGCCTGGCAAACGGATGGGGAATTATTTGAGCTTTTAAAACTATTCTTTAACGGGAGCCTTCCATCACTCGCGTGTGCTCTCCGAGCCGGTGGGCGGAAGTCTGCCCGGAACCCGGGTCAAAATGCCTCTTTTTCATATATTTATTCTTTTGTTGTCATACTTGGCTTAAAGAGTCAAGTTCAAATCTTTTTTATTTTGGTATTCTGGAGGATTGGAGATTGTGTGGCCAACTTCATGTTGGCGGGAATTTCAAATGGATCTAATTATATAACACATTCCCGGATGCAGGGTAAAGAAAAAAAATTTAACTAATTTTTTAAACCGACGCGGTAGTGAAGGTTCTGGAACTAAAATCCTCTATCTAAACAGTGTGGGGTGGTAGGTATTTAGGTGTTGGAAGGAACATGTGGACAATTTACAATCAGTACATAACAGGTGTATGGCATGAGACAATTACATGGGTTTCAGTAAAGAACAGATAGATATTGCTGAAAAGAAAAATACACTTTTTCACTTATGATGAGGAGCCAATTTTTTCGGTCTTCAACCGCACTTGCAAAACACTTTTGGCTTTTGTAAAAATTTTAGGTGAGGCCCACACTTATCTAACGTTTGTGGTGGTCAGCATGAGGGAATTTGGATACATAATAGTTTGGATGCAGAGTGTGGTGACAATTTGAAAGAAAATTACAACCTATTAGTTACATATTGTAAGTTTTTTATACAGTTGGTGGTTGATGCAGCCCAAGTTGGCTGAAATTCACTCGCTTATAGAGTAGAAATTTTCCCATCAGACCTCAATCTGTACTCTCTTACAACATTACCTTTCTTTAGTATTTACAGAACAATCTGACATTGAATAACATAAGATGTAGATCAGTGGTACTAGTTAACCAAAATTCACTCTAAATGAGATAGAAATTTTCTGATTTATACAAATTAATGATTCTTGAATGCAGAACAATTTATACAATATGACAATTTATTTCAAATCAATACTGACAGACAAATGTCTAGGTGTATACAGCAAATTCCACTGAAACGCCCATAGACCCAAATATTACAGTTTGATTGAACAATCACTAACTTGCCAGCAAAAACAATTTTGCAACGCTAGTCTCATGCTCCAATACAAACAAAAACTTCTGTGTTAGCAAACATTCCACTAACCCACAGATCCAAAATTACAACTTAATATAACAATTACTATCTTGCCGGCAAAAACACACCGCAACGATAATCTCATGTTTCAATACAACAAAATCTTCTGTGTTAGTGCACATTTCACTAACCCCACAGATACATATTACAATTTAATTTAACAAATCTCTCCGTGCTAGAGTTCAACTCTCTCCACGCTGCTCAGAGCCATGAAAAACAACCGTCTCATGTTAGGCGCCACCCAGGTTTTTAGGGAGCGTACTTGGAACCCAAAGGATGTTATACACTAAAAGAGAATGTTTGGAATTTAGAGAGAAAAATAGAGAAAATATTTCTGCGAGGATCATCCCCAGACGACTTTTGCCTTGAATAGATATATTCTGCCCAAATAGACACAAGAGTGTTTATTTATTATTTATCGCTGGAGAAAATTTCCCGCAGAATACACAAGATACATCGAAATATTTTCAAGATTCCCCAGACAGGTGTCGACCGGCCCTACTGATGGCGTATAGTGATACAAAGAGTGTATTACTATTTATCGCTGGAGAAACTTAACCCTGACAGGTACATAGAGAAACATTCAGATTCCCTGAAGGTGTCGATACTGATTTGTGACATAGGAAACTTTTGGATCGAACTTAACCCTGACAGGTAAATAGTTGGCTATCAGATCCTATATACTCATTTGATGACATAAAAAACTTCAGATGCAAACCGTGTTGCTTTTAACCTATATACTCATTTCTTTTCCAAAAAACTTGCAACCGTGTTGCTTTTAACTTTTGCACAAGTGTGCCTTATCTCTCTGTGCCTCGACTAACTTTTGATCACATTTCCAACCATTTTCAAAACAAAACACAAATTATCAGAGTCTTCAACTCTTGTTTATAGGTATTTCTTTGACTTATAATACAATAAAATTTTACAGTTCAGAGGCTACTTGTGAGATGAAAAAATGATTTTATACAATGTTGAAACGCTAGGGAGGTTTGACTTTCATACATAGCACAGTTTACACAAATATTCTAGGATACTACAGTACAGATACCAGTGTCATATTTAGTAGTTTATTTGGCTATTGAAACTTATTTATTTTAATAAAAGAAGTGTATGTGCAGCAGGTTTAAGAGTCTACATACATGATAAAAACTTAATTGGTTTGGAGCCCCTTACTAGGTTGGCGATTCCCAGAAAGGTGTTTCCGTGAGAAAAAATGATGTGAAATATGCCACGTCCAACTGGCCAGGTGTGACGGGACACTTTCTGAAATGGAGCTAACTAACTTTGTGTGTTATGCGAGATGGGTCAAGATTCAATATAATTACTTCTCCCCGAGCTGAATGAGAAAAAAGAATGAATGTCTCAAGTTACATTTTACAAGCATAACATTTTATATACACATTTCACTTATACCAGACAATTGTAAAATAGGTACATTTCACAAAGATTTTACAAATTTTTTTTCAGAATACATGCTATTGGAGCAGTGCAACTTTTATACTTAAAACATGGTTTTTATTTATACCTTAAATAATGGTTTCTCATCCCTTAAAGAACTTTTAAAAACAGTACAGTAGGTACCGGTACTCTAAAGGTATGAGTTTTAATACTTAAAAAATAGTTATCTGTACCTCAACAGATTCAAAAACAAGCTTTTCACAAGCGCAGAACAGTGTGTTACACAAGTTTTGACAAGGAGTCCTTGTACAAAAATACTCTAAGAAAATCACCTTCGTTAATACATCCCTTATTGGTATTTTGCATTAGCGGGGATTCCAACCCAACATAAAATAAAAAATTAAGCACGCAGGATATCGTAGGGGTAAGAAGTACGGGGCAAGTCCTCAGATAATCAGCAGGAGGCTGGGTCTTGACTTAGTCTTCGAATATTTTCATATCGAGGTATTATGAGATTGTCTCCGAAGAGAACAATGGTTTTTTGTGTATGCGAACATACTCTTTCAAACTGACGTTTGGAAGTTTCTCCTACTCGTGTCGTCAACTAATCCTAACATAAAATATACATTTTTATTTTCAAACAGGTGTTTGAGATTTACAATTTACAAAGTTTACATGACATTGCTCCGTTCCGTCTATAGTCAAACAAAAAAAGGGGAAAAAACGAGCTTCTGCAATCCACAGTAATTTGCAAAGTTCTTAACATTATAAAACTGGTAGGGTATCCGTTTCAGGCAACTCCTCGTTCGAGGTTGCGTTATTTTCCAATTTAACTATGTCTTTGATATGGGTACTTGCCTAGTGATTTACCAGATTTGTCTGCGAGCATGTACTGAATATATATTAGAGATCTTCTTGACTACTTTTGCCTGGACGAAACGTGGTGCAAGCTTGGCTGAGAAGTAAATAGCCGAATTGGATTGTGCGAAATTTCTTCTCCACACAACATCGTTTACAGCATATTCTACATTCTTTCGACCTTTGTTGAAGCGTTTGGCGCTCTTCTGGTGGGATTGAAACAAAGCGTTGGTTACATCGTCATAGATGGCTGAAAGTTGTTGCAGTCTATGTGCATACTTTTGGACTGACAGTTCCGGTTGGTTGGGAGCATAATCTCGTGCAATGAGCCATGGACAGTTTGTTCGTACCCGTGGTTCAGCAAGAATGGCGTGAACCCCGTTGCTAAGTTAACCGTGTTGTTCATAGAGGCTTGGATTAGGGGGATATTCTTACACCAAGTTCGTTGATCATTCTCTACCAGAATAGCGAGGGCGGTAATAAGTGTTTGGTTATATCTTTCGACTGTATTGTTATTTGGGGTATAAAAACTGTTGGAAAAAATGTCTGGTACTCCGTATTTTGCGAGAAAGTCTTTGAATTCCCTGGAGATAAATTGTTTACCGTTGTCGCAGATTATCGTTCTCGGGACTCCGTGAGGAATAAAGATAAAGGACTCCAACATGCTAATTACTGAAGCGGAGGTTGCTTTTTTTTAGGGGGAAAAACCAGCAATACTTTGTGAATACGTCCACCACAGTGAGGATGTGCATATTGTTTTTATAACTCTTGGGAGAGGGGCCGACCAAGTCTAAAGAAAGTACTTCAAGGGGTCTGTTCACTCGTTTCTCGGTAGACATGAAGGCCTAAAGGGGCTGCCGTGGAGTGTTTGTATGCTTTGCATGTATCACAAAGGTGCACATAGTTTCGGACGTGTTTGAAAAGTCGTTTCCAAAAATAGTGTAGGCTCAGTTTTTTGAAGGTTTTGAAAGTGCCGGGATGGATGGCCGTAGTAGACGAATGGTTTTCCGCAATGAGTGCTTGTTGTGTTCTTCGGGAATTACCAGTTTCCAAGCGTAGTCCTCTAGTAGGGACAAGGATGTTTTCGAGTGACGATACAGTTTTCCTTCCCGTATGGCAAAGTTTGGGAAACGCTGGGGGTGATCTCTGCAACCATTAAACATTTTTAAATACCACTCATCGATGGTTGCGCGGGGATGCCTCTATTGTCGCTATGGTGGGCATCTCGATGCGTGAAAGGGCATCTGGTACTACATTTTGTGCTCCTTTTCGATGTTGTATTTCAAAGGTGTACTGGGATAGTCTAGTAGCCCATCTTGCTAATCTACCAGAGGGGTTAGAGAGGGAGTATAGCCATTTGAGACTAGAATGGTCCGTGACGATGGTGAATTTGCCCTCTTCGATGTATCCTCTAAAATAAGTTACAGTGTCTAGGACGGCGAGGAGTTCCCGTTCGGTGACTCCGTAATTCCGTTCGTGTTTATTCAGGCTTCGCGAGAAAAAAGCTATGGGGTGTTCTTCATTCTTTTCGTCTAGCTGCGTTAGTACTCCACCGATGCCTACGTTTGAAGCGTCTGTGTGGAGCGTGAAGGTTGTTTGAAATCAGGGCAGTTTAACACGGGGGCTGACAAAAGGGCGGATTTTAAAGCAATGAATGCGGATTCAGCGATTTCGGACCATTTAAAGTTGGATTTTCCTTTTCTGATGCCGGTGAGTTTGGTTAGGGGGGCGGAGAGATCGGCGAAGTTTTTGATGAATCGCCTGTAGTAGGAGCAAATCCCGATGAAACTTTTTACCTGTTTTGAGTTTTGGGGCCTCGGAAAGTTTTCTACCGCCTCTATTTTTGAAGGATCAGTGCGAAGGCCGTCCTGGTCTATAATGTATCCCAGGTAACGAAGGCGGGCTTTGCAAAATTCCGACTTTTTGAAGTTTATAGTGAGTCCACTGGATTTTTAGTCGGTCTCGTACTACACGCAAGGTTTCAATATGTTTTTCAAAGGTCGGGCTCACGATTACCAGGTCATCTAGGTAGCAAAATAGTTGCTCGTCCAGCTCGTGGGCGAACAGGCGGTCGGCTAAACGTTGTAATTCGGAAGGGGCATTTTTCAATCCGAAGGGTAGTCTGACAAATTCGAACATGCCTCGTCCGGGGACGGTAAAGGCTGTTTTTTCTCACAGGAATCTTTGGACAGAGGGATCTGCCAGAAGGCTTTGCTTAAATCGATCGAGCTTATGTATTTTGCGTTTCGAAGGTTGTCCAATATCCGGTGGATGAAGGGTATAGGATATGCGTCTGCTTTGGTGACGGAGTTTAAACGTCTCGAGTCCAGACAGAATCGGGCTGTCCCGTCCTTCTTTTGTACTAGTAAAGTGGGATTATTCCATGGTGAGCGACTAGGTCTTACAACGCCCAGATCCAACATTTGATCTAGTTCCTGTTCGAGCTGTTGCAACCTTACTGGAGAAAGGGGATAGTACGGCTGCTTTATGGGTGGGCCCTCTGTGTTGATCACGTGGGTAATGAGGTGGGTCAGGCCAAGGGCCTCGGGCTTCGAAGGAGATTCTAGAAAAACTGCGGATGACGTCCTGTAAGATTTGATTCTGGCTCGCGGACAGGTTTCCTATGGGGACGAGAGTTTTAATTTTCACATACCTCATGTTCGGTGGGTGTGGGTAATCTAGGGGCGATTACATGTGGTGCCACCTCGAAGAGTCTCCAAAAATCTACGCCCAAAATAAACTTAGGGGTGAGAGCGGGTATTACCAAAAAATTAATAACACGGGTACGTCCTGCACAAGTAATAGGGTAGGGGGAGTATTCCGAGGGCTAGTTGTTGTTTGGCGTCTGCAGTTTGCACACTGCTATCATTAGGCAAGAGCTGGTAGCCGAATTCAACGAAAGGTAGATGCGCACCTGCTCCGATGCAGGATATGTTGGCTCCCGAGTCTAATAATCCCCTAAAAGTGACGTTGTTAACAGAAAAATGGGTATATGGACGACCGTCAGCAGCCTCTTTACAATTTACAGAGGACATAGTAGCCGTTTGTTGGACGAAATGCACCTGCTTCAGCCACTCTTGCCAGTCAGGGCTTCGAAGCTCTGGACTGGGTGCAAAGATTAAAGGGTGGCCGCCAACTAGTTTTTTGATGGATTATGCCGGTATGGAGGTGGTGGGTGTGATAAGTCTACATGCGGAGGAATTCCACTAAATTGTTGGATAGCCATTAGATTTCCTGAGCGATGGTTGGGATTCCTGTTGTTTTGCAAGGACCTTTTAAATTCTTCACAATTTGCCCTCAAGTGGCCGGGACGGTGGCAGAAATGGCAAAGACGGGACGAGGGTAGGGGTCGCTCATTGCGTTGCCTAGTTGGGGGGGAGTTTCGTCTCTCGTGGTTCCGGTTTTGGTTCTTGTACGCCTCGCATTCATTTTTAAAATGGCCGGTGCGGAAACAGAAGTGGCAGGTACGTTGGCGTGTGGAAGGCCGTTCTTCCCTGTTGGGGGGGTGTGTCTCCGTTCGAAGGTTGGTCGAGGCTGGTTTGTAGGTTTCAAAGTTTATGCACAAGTCCTCTAGTTGTTGCACACTCTGTATTTGTTGACAGGCTAAAATGCTGGCATATTCAGGGGACAAACCATTAATGAAAATTGGTAAAAGCTCGGGCTCCGACAAGGGGTCGTCTAGTTTGTCGTTGATTGCACGGGTTGCTATGAAGAAATCAGCCGCCGGGCATTGTCGGGATTGTTTGGATGCGTAAAGTTGTTTCTTTAGACTGTGTTGTGCATTGCGCGGCTCGAAATGTTTTATTAGAATGATTTTCAATTTGGTCCACGTGTCCGGTTTGTTTTTTAAAGAGCGGTACCACGCGAGTGCCCGGTGGGTAAGTAAGTCGACGAAGCACTTTATCAAGAGGGATTCGCGGACGCTTCGTGCCTGGGTTAACTCCTCTATCCTAAGGATGAAGTCACGCACATCTGAGTCTCCGTTAAAGTGTAGGTCCCAAGAGGTTAGGGAGGCAAGGGTTCGATTCCTGCAGACGTATGTCGTGGACGTTTCACGAGGTTGGTACTCGAAGTTAACTGACGGAGTGTACTGGGATGAAGATTGCTCGCCTTTTCCTGCCGTGGTGCTTTGTTTTTGAGAAGCCTGGTACGACTTGGCTTTGACGGCATTTAATTTAGGTTTTTTCAGGGACTGGTGACGTCTTTTTGAGATCCGGTCCGTAGAACCTTTTGTGTGAGGGAGGATTGGCACGAATTGGTTCGATTTGGGTTTCATTATGAGAACTGTCAAGATCCCGGAGAGTAAAGTGAAAGAAACGAAAATATTATCCGATCCAATTGTTCAACTACTTATTTCGTTAATTCAGAAAAAAAATCGGCGTGGACTGACTTTAGGTGAAAGTAAATTTCACTGACGAGAAGTAGGTTCACTTTTTTTCACTTTTTAAACACTCGGATTTGATAATCAGAAAAAGGAATTTTCGTGTTCCGTACGTAATGTACTATTTATCTAGTTTTTAAATTTCCACAATATTCGAATTTCCTCTTGTGCTTTCGCAGTTAAAAAGTTAACAAAACAAAATTATTCAAAGAATATTTTCCCAAATGGTTTCGTGACGAAAGAAATAATCCACAAACTTTGATTGGAATATGAAACGTAAGTTGTTCGTTGACAGTTGTCAAATTTGACATCTGACGTTTGACGTTTCGTGTTTCGTCACAGAAAATATGCGCGGGAAAAAACACAACAGCTGTTGAATATTTGACAACGGAAAAAATCTATCTCTGGTTTTTTGCGATACAGAATAATTGATCTTTTGACATTTCTATGGCAACGTGCCGAATTTGACGGATTTTTTCGCGGTAAAAAAATGGCGGATATCGATTTTGTTCTCGACGTTTGACAGAAATATAGGAATTTTGGATTTTCTCACAAAACGGCCGCGGAATTGGTTTTCGAAAGGGCACTCACGATTCTTTTTTAAATTCGCATGATTCTGAACAAGAAAGAACTTTCAGGACAGACATTTAACAAAACACTTGTTCATTTTGGCACCTGTATGAAAACTGATTTTTGTACTGAAATAAAACATGTTAGGACAGAAACAAAATGGCGGGAGACTTGGATGTAGCGACAGTGGGATAAACACTCCACTAGAATAACCCCAAGTTTAAGAGGCGTCAGTGTTACGCACCTGATACTCCAGTGTTACGCAATCCTCCTAGAGTATAGGTTGCAGGTTAAGTAGTTTGCGCCGGTAGCTCAGTCGAAGTAAAGCAAAGCACTCTGCCAGGGAATTTCGCTAGTTCGATATTATTCCGGTGGATTGTTCCGCCCGCTGTCGCCACGCGGTTAACCTGTAAAGGGTAAAAAACCAAGGGACTCCCTTTGCCATCAAATATGAACGCTGGATTATTGGCTGGTCTTTCGACCATTTATTTTATAACGACAACATGAGTTACGTCTCAAATACGACGCACGGGCAGTTGCGGGGGTCAACGCGTGCCCAGGGCCGTCAGGTCTGGCCGGATTGGTGCCAGGATCACCCAGGGGCAGATGGATGCAGTATCCCCGCGAGGTTAAGCGAAGGCGCCGGCTCTAAACGGCCGCGTGGTTCATCTCTGAATCTGGCTTTGCTTTTACGGGGAAGGACAATTCCTTCGGACACACATCACAACGAATCTACTCAGGTTTTCATTATAAGGCCTGGCGAACGGATGGGGAATTATTTGAGCTTTTAAAACTATTCTTTAACGGGAGCCTTCCATCACTCGCGTGTGCTCTCCGAGCCGGTGGGCGGAAGTCTGCCCGGAACCCGGGTCAAAATGCCTCTTTTTCATATATTTATTCTTTTGTTGTCATACTTGGCTTAAAGAGTCAAGTTCAAATCTTTTTTATTTTGGTATTCTGGAGGATTGGAGATTGTGTGGCCAACTTCATGTTGGCGGGAATTTCAAATGGATCTAATTATATAACAAGGTACTCAAATATTTAAATTTTGGGGCTGCTTTCAAATAATTTTTTTTATTATGTTGTGTTTGCTTTTTGTTTTTGTCTTAGTTACTTTTCTTAATTTAGTTAAAATCTTTAAAAAATACATACTATACTATGCAAACTCTGAATTTAGGGTTAAATAGAAATTGCGGAGTTTTTCTTAAAATAGTTTATTTTTAAGAATCTGCGTTTCCTACCAGAGCAGGGAACATGCAGATACAGGTAAGTACAATATTCAAGCATTTATCTACCTCATACCGACTACAAAAAAACTATATTCACACTAATCTAAAGTACAAGTTCAATTACGATATCCACAGCCATAACACACGAAACTCTAAAAAACTATACGTGTCGAAATATCATTCAACTAAATTTGGCGTAAAATCTTTAGAAAGCATTGCCCGCACTCAATTCAATAAACTATCAAACGAAATTCAAAATCAAAAGACGGCGAAATCCCAAAACAAAGCACTAAAATACCACTTTTTAAATATTTTTATTAATAATGATAATGGCTAATTTTTCTGTATTGTTCCTTTTGTGATTATTGTTCCTTTTGTGATTATTGTATTTTGAGATTTAGCATTGGTAACTCTGTAATCTGAAGTATTGTAATATTAAGTCTTTCTTTTTCTAATATCTGTCCCAGAATGAGTTTTGTAACTCAATTGGGAGTGCAAAGTATTTTGTACAAATTAAATAAATAAATAAAATAAAAATAATATAAAACGCTTGTATGAACTCGTACCGCCCTGTATTTACATTCAACTAAATTGGTGATCCCGGTCCTGTATTTACGCATCCTTATCGTTTCAACGTTAACAATCGATAAATCTAACGTGATCGATAAAGCATAGAACCCTCATCATCACTTCAGCATCATGTTTTATGAATTTAAACACAACGACAGCACAAGGACATTGATATTACGTATACACAGATAATGTATACAATACACGTAAATTTCCGTTCAGCAAACTTCCGGTAAAAAATTAATTTGGCTAAGGTAATATTTATATGGTGACCGAGCGCTTACTCTGTGTACATTGTTTTTTGTCGTACAAGCAAGTATTTAACGGATTCAGCAGAGTTGAATCGGCACCCTTTGTATTAGGGATGAGCATAATCAATATATAACGGAATAATTATAGTAATACGCACCCAACGGTGCATAGGACAATGCATCGGTGCACTTAGTGCAGTGTATCTTGAGTATTACGATCACATGAAGGTAACACGATCAACCTTACGCTTCAAACCAGTCCAAGGCATCACACATGAAATATTAATATGAAAACTTTGCAAAATCTATTATTTTGGTTTGACCCATGGTTTTCGAGAAAATTGAATATGAAGTTAATTTTCTTTTTGCAAAATTCTTGGATATTGTTATATATTTATATTTATTAATTTAATTTGCACAAAATACTTTGCACTCCCAATTGAGTTACAAAACTCATTCTGGGACAGATATTAGAAAAAGAAAGACCAAATATCACAATACTTCAGATTACAGAGTTACCAATGCTAAATCTAAAAAACAATAATCACAAAAGGAACAATAATCACAAAAGGAACAAAAGGAACAACAATATAGAAAAATTAGCCATTATCATTATTTATAAAAATATTTAAAAAGTAGTCTTTTTTAGTGCTTTGTTTTGGGATTTCGCCGTCTTTTGATTTGTAAAATTAATACTATCTATAATGAAAACAAAAGCGAAAATCGATTTTTAATATGAATTTGTGCAATTTTACTTAATCTACGGTACTTTTGTGAAAGCTTTGACAAGATAATTTTTTTTTGAAGCCCTTAATCAAAAGCCATATTACATATTCAACTCGGTTTTCGGATTGTTACTCCATGTTTAATTTATAGTGGTCGCTTAACCCAGCCAATAACAGGTCATAAGCCCTATTAACGCCTGGATATCCGCATTCCTTTCCAAACTTCTCATCTCTGTTGAGATGTTAATCGTAATTTATACCTAAACACGAATCGTATAAGTTATTTTCTGAAGTCATTCTCATTCATTTGTAGATCCATGATTAAAAAATAGAGTAATCAAAAAATTGAATATTTCTATCATCATACACATTTTTATAAAATATATATATATATTTTTTTTGTATTTTTATAAAATGCCTCTATGGCGTTTATAAAGAATAAAATAAAATTTAAAAAATATTTGTATTCGAAAATAATTGTATTATTTGCGGTGTTCGAATAACGCAATAGTTACGATCGATCACGCACATCCCTACTCCCATCATCCCTTAACATAACGTTTGTTTAACTATAAAGACCACGTCCACTTTATGAAAAAACTTCCCAAAATATTCCCGCTGAACTCAAACTTCTTTATTCCGTAAATAAGGTAAAACTTTACGGATTTAAATTAAATAGATGGGAGTTCAACCCCCACTCCTCCTCGCTCCAGGTTTCCACCTTTCATCTGCCTAGCATTATATTTTATCCCTTAAATTTAAGTTATTAAGTTTTTCTGGCCTTTGATGTGTGGAGGGCTTTTTTTGTCTCAAGCCTTTTGAATATGAGTTTAAGGGTATTAAAATTTAAATAATCTACTAAAGAGCGAATTCTCTTGCTACTTATAACATTTTAAAACGTTTCAAATTAAACGGATTTACTGGAATAAATACATAAAAATAAAAGAATACAAATAAAAGCATGATAGTGCCTTCCCTCAGCCCAAAAACATTTCACTTTATGAAACCAGCACCATCTTTTAGTTTGTTATTAAACACGTTAATTTAACCGAAAAATCATCGGGAGACAATCTCTAAAGTGATGACGTCATCAAAATGGCTGCCGCCGCGTCTAGAAATTGGCAAATATAAACAAACATACAATTCAACATACAATTCACAAGCATGTGTGAGGTATCATAAGAAGCGGAATTAAATATACTACTATACCATTCTCTCAACGTAGGCATTATGTATGCCAGTTTTTTCTTATTTCTCTTCGCCACCTGACCCCTTACAGGAATCGAACCCGCGACCATAGATACTACGAGGCAGACATATAATTAGGAAAAAATACAAAACTAATTACTTGTTTGTTGATATATTATACCTAATATATAATGCAAAAAAAATCGTTAGTGTTTATTCACACTTGATTTTTAAACTGTAAAAATATTATTTGTAACCTTTTTTCTTTTGTCTGTTTGTAGAAAGACATAATTCGCTGTTACTCACGAAAGCTGTTTTGGGTACAAAACCAAATGAGCAAATAAAGTGAAATAAACGTGCCAAGCTTATACCAAGTACAGGGAAGAGTTTGTTGAAAGAATTTATTATTATCTCAATTGAGAGAGACATTTAAAAATTGCATAAGAGCTTTAAGCTCTCTATTTCGGCTTTGGGAGCTAAGCCCCTAGCTACACGGGCCGGATGCTGGATGGAGGCTTTCAGCAGATTTATGTGCTACAGTAGACTATTTGTGTGCTAGCACAGACTGGCACAGCACTAGAAACAAACTTTATTTCAACACGGATTCGATGCTTTGTCTTATCCGGCAGATTAAACACTGACCCATGGACTTTAAGATGTTTTATTAATAATTGCAACCAAATTCAGTAACAGCAGCAGTGAAATATTTATTTCATCAATAAACAAAATATTTTAAAATTAAATTATATATTATTTAGGGTTGTATTTTATACTTTATAAGCTATTCTGATAATTTGGGCCCTGTTATTATTGTTGCAAGATCACTATCGGCACACCAAGTTGCACTTCGTGTATAAAATATAAACTCAATTTTGTATAATGACTTTGTAAGGAACATGGAGGTGAGGCAACGGACACCGCAACCCTTGGTATCTACTGACTTCCAGCAAAAGCGTTTCGGCTGGCTAGGCCATATACTACGTATGCCTCCCGAGAGCCTTAACAATGCTTGCCTATTTTACAAGGCATCAGGTTCTTGGCATCCTGGTCGTCCTCTGTTGACAAATCGTCGGCAGTTTGCGTCAGAGCTGCGGGACGTGGACTTGACTTGGGAGAATGTACGGGAGCTGGCGGCCGATCGCTTGGCCTGGAGGCAGTTTGTGGATTCCACATGATCCACGTAGGATGACGATACACTTACAAGGATTTAAGCACACTTTAATTGTTGTTCGACACTTAAAATTGACGTTTCAAAGTTTTTGAAGCAAGAGATACCTAGATCTTATAAAATCTACATATTTGAAATCTTAAAATTTCTTCTTGGATTTGTAAAATTCGATGGAACAAATCAGGCCTCTAACGGCTAGACTCTGAACAATTGACCGTATACCGCCCACCCCTATCCCCTGGGGGTTAATCCGCCAAGAAACCGCTACTTCTTACTACATTTCACCACTTAACTGCCGTATTCACAGTCGTTATGTGTACTAACTACCAGATAGGGGGCAATTATAAAACCCTTTGTGAAAAGCTGGATTGTAATCTTAAAAGGTCGTGAGCTTCCTTGCCAATGAACTGGACTTAGTGATGGTTTAAGTTTAAAGTTTGCAGATTCTCACGGCCTTCAGAATACAGATAATGCTTTTCTGGGCTTATTTATTTAACCACCTCAACAGACCAGGAGGCCCAATTACAGAAGGGAACTACGTCACAAACACCCAGGCTTGAGAAAAATTAGGGTTATTATGCTGTGTGCCGTGTTGCAGTGCCCATCTACTAATTAGGTGTGAAGAGTTTTTTAAATTTCTTTATTTATATGGGAGTTACATTTATTTTTTACCTTGCTTATTTATTTATTTATTTTCAGTTTTTTAGAACATAACAGAAAAAATCCAATTCATTCTAAATACAATACAATAATTAATCATACATGATAATAGATAGTCATGTTAGTATAATGATATAAAAAAGTATAGAAAGAAAGATTAAAAGTTAGAAAGTGCTTTCCTAACGGAAGACCCCTGTCGTGAAATATTTCGACATCCGAGGTGATGCGATTAAGTAACAAGATTGCTCTACCAACAGGCATAACCATTGGCAGGTTGGTTCTGCATCGTGGTAAGTAAAACAATCGATGCTGTCTTTGTCGAAGATAGTTATCAGGTACGAACAGACTTATGATGTACAAGGTTTATATTTCATCAAGTGGATTTTCCTTCAATGACTAACTAATTGTATTTTTAAATATTGTGTTGGGATCAGGCAGGATACATCTGGTGTGGACCAAAGGGAACTTCTCCGCATCTGTCAGAGATGATGAGAAAACCACGGAAAACTCATCAACAGTCTTCCGATCAACTTGAAGAGTGTTCGGCATTGTTTATTTGGCGTGAAGAGTTTGTACCGTGTCGCAGTCGGTCTATCTAACGTAGGCAACCCCTATCTGTAATAAATCTGCGCATTTTTTCAGTGCTAAAAAGGAAAAGGGAGTTATGACCACAAATGTAAACTTTACAGGTGAGCAAATTTTACATTCAGGATTTTTGTCAGAGTAGTGAAGATTCATGAACAAAATGTCTATATATATTTCATTTTTTTATCTGTACAGAAATGAAGTAGATTTTTTTTTTTCAAATTTGTTTACAGGGCTATGACCTGTCATTGGCTAGGTTAAGTGGCCATTTGACATACTACAACATTCCCATATTCCGCTTATTTTTAGCGAATATCCACACAAGGTAACATTTTTGATTTTGCTTATATGTTACGAATTGAAAACCATTCGCAAGCGCGTAACTAGCTCCATCTATGCATTGATATTGAAGTTACGTTTTTTATTAGCAATTTTTTTTATTATTCTTGTAATTAAGAGTCTGACCGAGTTAAATTAATTATTAGTAATCGCCTGCAGATGGCTCTGCAATTTATTTAACATATATTTAGATCAGGAATTTTAAATTAAAACATTTTGGGTGTGTTCAAATACTTGTATACAAATCTGGATTTTTTTAAAGCTCAGATTCAAAAATCATCTTCACATTTGACTGCAAATATGATGTATATTCACCAGTTATCGGGTTGTACTACGAGTTTTGTTACACCATATATATTGTTTGTAATGTACCTTTAAAAAAAAATTGTTAACCATCTAAAGTAAGCTTTGACGTAGAAATTATTTATGTAGAATTTGGGTAAAACAGAATAATATAATATCTTAGTATCTCTGGCAAAATATCAAAACAAATGTCCCATGTGTCCTAGAAGTAGCCGCATAACACGTGCTCTACACAAATCGAACTTTTTAGATGCATTTTATTTTGTTTTTGCTCTGCCAACATTCGATTTCCTGTTTGAGAATGTGGTATACGGTGCTCTGATGAATAATGCATTTGGCGTCAGGTCAAATGTGTATCAGGAAATGCTTTAAAATACATCCATGGGGGTAATTTTATAGAAGTACGTATGTCTGCAGTTCCGGTGATTTTATGGTATCTTATGTAAGGCTGAAAGACATCGAACAAGAATTTAGGAGATGTGACATTCCATTCTTGAAAAATACTACCGTGTCTGATGTGTCTAATTACCCACTACGTTACTCACTACGTCATCAATAGACATCTACCTCATCACTAGAAATCTATTAGTGTCTTGCTACCTTGCGACCTATTTCGTAAATTTTAGGGATTGTAAAAAAAAAAACAGAAAAATGTTCTTATGGCTATGTGTAATATCTTATGCGCACTTTATACGGGACTGATTCTAATTTTTTATTTTTATTTTTTTATTTTTTTATTTCTTAAAAAAAATCTTATAAAACATACATGTATTATAATCCCAGGAGTTATAAAAAACGCATTTTGGGACCGGTATTATTCACATTTTTAATTACATACTGTAATGTTGCAAGTCCAGGGTAGGCACTGGGTGCCTAACGCGAGAGTGTTTTGTACCGGTGGCAGCACTGGAAAGGGCGCACCAACATACTGTCAGATTGGCAACTCTGTTTTCTTTTCGTTCGGGAGTAACGCCGGAGAAGAGCCGAGTTTGGCAAAATGGTGGAAGATATAACTTGATCCTATACAAATTTTTGATAACACGGCGGAGTTTTGGAAAGGAGCTAATGCCGCCGTGAGCAAGGGAAACCGGTTTCTCAAACCGTAAGTTTTAAATCATGTCAGCATCAAACTTAGTAGCACATAACTCACCACGTGCCTAATTACTGTATGTTTTCACAGGCTTTCCCTCTCCTTCCCTAGTTAAATTATTTTTATTATATTTGAATATGATATCTGAGGATATCGCTCATCTGTTGGGATGCTCGGTCAAATTCGCTATGTGAGCGGGAACCGAGCGATCCTAACCTATTTCATCATGTCATTCATCAAGATGCTTGGATATTTATAAATTTTACATTCGTGCCGCACCTGCGGACGAATCCTGCCTGCTATCATCATTATAACATCGTACAAACATCCATCGTGAACATCTGTCCACCGATGGAATTCATCATCTGTAATATGCAAGAAATTTGAAATTCTGGGTTCTACGCGTGCATCTCGTGCCACGCGTGCACGCTGGAAATATTTTCACCAGTCATCATCCTCCAATCTTTCAACATTGTAATTATTAATAAGTTTAGCTAGATTCTTTTAAATATCCCCTTCAACCTAGTTTTAATTTTCTTTGGCCAAAAGTTATTTCTAAGAGTAAATTTTTTACCCTAGGTAATGGTTGAAGCGTGGGAGTAGCTAGTCAGGATTATTTCTCTAAAAAAAATCTAAATTGTCAGTCTTAAAATGTAAAACTGAGTATGTTATTTTCTAACCTTCGTACCTGTTATATTTTATGTTTGATTTCCCTGATTAAACTGTGTTACCAAGTAATCATAATTTTCATTTCCTACCACGTCCACGTCCCGTACATTAGTCTGCGTGTTTGCCTTGAATTCAATGCTTAAATTTTATAAATTTTTCTTTTAGTACTTCATAACTTTTTATAGAAACTCTGATCTTCTGCTGAGCAAGCCGGTGAAGTGTGGAAGGGGATTCCGAACCCTATAGTTGTTCGGATTTCCATCTTCACAATACTTATTGCACAATCAAAAAGACGAATAAGAAACACGATTTAAATTTAACACATTCAATCTTAATCCTAAACATCATATCTATCATTGAAAAACATATTTAAATATAGATCTTTAAGGGCTCTACTATTTATTGATTTATTTATTTTTATTTCATGGGGTAGATTATTATATTGGGATCGAGAAATGTTCATTAGGGATTTTTTACCGAATTTTATTATTATTATTATTATGGATAATTTATATAGCGCCGTTTTCGTATAAATATACCTAAAGGGCGCTTTAAATATCGAATTTAACGGCTCGGGAAATTTAAATATTGAATTTAACGGCTCGGGAAATTTAATGTGAGTGAAAACTCAATTTCGGAGTAGAAAATACAATTATCAAAATTAATCAAAAGATTTTGAGAACATATAGGTCTAAAGTTTCTTTCGAAACATCACTTCACTCTCACAGTTGCGCACTTCTGGTGGGAGGGCATTCCAAGCCATAGGGCCCGCAACCGCAAAAGCGCGCTCTCCAAATTTTGTGCGCTGATTACGGATCGGTACTAAAACCCTTCCTATAGCTGTAGATGTAGCTGATCGAAGTGTGAGACGTCTTTCAGCTTATCTGGAATGCAAAGCTCTTTTAAATAGTCTGGAGCGCATTGTTAAAAAAAACTGTAGTCTGTCAAAAGACAGGCTAAATATGTGCATTTTTTAAGCGCGATCGTAAGTTATTATCGTATATTAGCACACAGGAAATTTTAAATATGGCTAATAATGTAAATATTTTTTTTTTTTTCCGTTTTTAAAAGTATACAGTATCCCAAAATCTACTTAAGGCCCCTTACGGGTCCCCCATACATTCATGTACGTCAGGGCAAAATTCCCTTGTACTTCATGGTTCATTAAATAAAAATGAAAAAAAATATGACGTAATTATTAATTCTTTTTCTAGTGAATTATCGGACTAAATTTTTATTTAAATATTTCGTTGAATCACAATTAATTTAAAGAAACCCCCTGTTTTTAAAAACATTTGATGCATAACACAAAAACAATACATAAAGATTTAAAAAAAAATGTATTAAAGAATACGTATATATCTAGTGCATTAACTGATTAAAATTTGTAAAACATTAGTAGATTTTTGATTATATTAAATTCCGTAGATTTTTTACTTTATTAAATTTGAAAAAGATTATCGTGTACGCGATGCACGTGATGTACGCGATGCAAATAATAATGAAACCATACGGCGCGACGTTCGATCGGATTTTGGTCGTGTTTTAACGAGCGCTCATCCGGGCGCTTACTAAATTTTACAATGAGGAAATCCACTGCTAGCCGGAATTGAATTTTAAAAATGCGATGAAATATCCCAAAAACGCACGCAAAAATTAATAAAAAATTTTGAAAACAGCATTCATTTCAAAATCTTAAGCAATGACGTCACTCCTTGTATCTAAGTGTAGTGTTTCCGGTTTCCGTTTTTAAACCCCCGTAGCCGCGTTCCATGGCATTTTAATATGGAGCACAATCTACATACAAGCTTCTATTGCAAAAAAGATGGCCGCCATTCACTCTTCTCTAGAACAGCTGTTAACAGTATATGACAGTTGAGTCGACGGTATATTTTATCGGTGCTTCCCGCGTCAGTTTGCATAGATTTTCGACAGTTTTGTTACTGGCTGGAGAAATACCATGGCCTTAAACAACTCTCGTTTTATGACGTCACTCCTGCAAAAATGACGCAGTTAGTACATAATGGTATTTAGCGCGGTATTTGAAATGTGCAACTTTAAAAAATCGTATCTTCATCAATAACTTATAAAAAAATATTAAATATGTTTTTTTTTGTTTAGTTAAATAGTAAGTTTATAGAAAAAAATTACTTTAGAAAACAGTGGATTCCCTCATTAACAAAGGGTGGACCTAGTAGCCCCTTAAACGTTTACATTTAAAAAAAACTATCAGGTTAGCCAAACGTCGACGTCGCGTCGGCCATTCAATATTCTATACAGTTTTCGTTTTACACGGGACAGTTTGCGAACTGTACAGTTTTCTGTAATTATATTATAAGGGTCGCCATATTGCAAATATCGCTAAACCTCTTTTATTAAAATATTATTGATATCCCAACAGAGGAAGAGAAACTCTGGAAACTAATCTGGGTTATCTAGGCTGTTTACAGGGCTTATGACCTGTCATTGGCTGGGTTAAGTGGCTACTTGACGTACTACAACATTCCCCATTCCGTCCATCATCTGATAACCATATATGACAAATTTTTGGAACAACTTAATATTGAAATCGTCTTCGTCATTCCGTTTTTACAGAATTTTCTATGCTGGTGTCTTCTGTTGAGAAGATTGCAAAGCATTTTTGTGGCAACCATCTTTTTATTAGTGTAGGTATTCGTCTCCAGAGTTTCTCTGTCTCTGTTAGGATATCTGATATCAGCCCAGCATGGGTATAATCCAGTAATTTGTCTACAAGTATTAGTATTCATTTCAAAAATGCTCTTTTATTAATTTTATTAACTTTTTCGAATATTTAATATAATTTAAAACCACAGATTAACAATGCGACATACGGCTAGAGAGTTGACGCAGACGGTACAAGTATATTGTTCAAAGAGTAAAGAGTATAATGTATACGGTGGCCAGGAATCCTAGGTAAAAAAAAACGGTTGTGTCCCGCCGCGCCAGTTCAACGTGGTTTTTCCATGGTATTCCAGGATACTTTGCCCTTCCTGGAAGTCCCTCCTGAAAGACACCAGAGAGTCTCATCTTGGCGGAATCAGTTAGTATTGGAGTTCTTAGTTTCTAGCCACCCTGTGCGACATAATGCATTATGAGAAATGTCACATTTCACCCCCGGATTATGCAACATCAGAGCACAAAGCATACAAGTCCCGTCTGGACATTATTACAATTATTCTTGTACGAGTGAAGTTCTCAAAGGACCTGACTTAAAATTGTACATCTCAAACATTAGGTACTCTAGATGAGAGTGTATAATGAATTTTTACATTTTCATAGAGCAAAGTGTGGTATTTAATAATCTTAGGAACATTTTTTTTACGTGTACGTGGAATGCTATTTTATAAACTCACTTTGTTGTGTTAAAATAATTGCTTTGAATCTACATCGTATTTAGAGACGATTATGTAATATGACTTTTTGATCTGAGCTTGAAAAAAATACTTTTTTTTCTCACAAAAGTTGTCATAAGTACTTATGGCAGATTAAGTAAAATTGCTCAAATTCTTATAAAAACGCATTTAATTTATTTTTTTCTTTATGGATAGTATTAATTTTACTAAATACATGATATTTGATAACTATTTGCAAAAAAAAAAATCGAAAAAAAAATCAACTTCACACCGTATTTTCTCGAAAACTAACAGAAAAACTCTGGAAACGAATGTGGACTATCTATCCCGTTTACAGGGCTTATGACCTGTAATTGGCTGGGTTAAGTGATATTAGCCCAGCATGGGTATAATCCAGTAATTTGTCTACAAGCACATTCAAAATGTTGTCAAAAACTTTTATTTTATAAAATCGACTCCAAATATTATGTAAATTCACTGGTTTCCCGCTTGTACATCGAGTTTTGTTACACCTTGTGTACAGATAACAATGACTTATTACGAAATTATTTAAAAAAAGAAACTGTGTAGTTTTTCTAAACAAGAAACTGTCCCATATAAAGCGGGCATTAGTATTTATATTTTAAAATAAAAACAAAAACATTCAGTCAGATTCAAGCTTGTAAATATACAAACATTATATGCGTTGTAACGTTGTAAATTCCGAGTCAGGTACTAGGTACCTGCCCCGGAGTTCACGTCGACTTCCTAAAGTGGCAACACTGTCCCTCGTCTCGACAGTTTTATTTGTGACGGCGGGCGGTTTGGCTATGCAAGATGGCCGCCGACACCAGCTAGTTGACAAGTTGTCGAATCACGGCGGAATCCCCGGATGCCGGAGACGCCGTATCCGTGAGAAGCCCGGTCCCAAGGAACCGTAAGTTTTGATCACTTGCAGCGTCAGACTTTCCTAGCATAACACCCACGACTTGCCTAATTACTGTGTTTTTCTTCCATTCAATTAGGGGCTTCCTAAATCCCTTCATTTTTGTCCCTTGAATATTAGTATTATTCTTAATATTTTATCCGTTGATACGGAGTATAAATCGCTGGACGCGTATGGTTTGGATCGTCGCTGATGGCGAGAACCACGCGAATCCTAGCAAACTTCACGACTTTATAAAGCTGCCCGGTTATTTTTGTACCCACGTGCTGCTTGAAAGCGCACTATATTCATCGAGTCATCACAGCAGATGCGGGCGCGCCCTTGCCCGCATCGAAGTCCATTCTTCATCTCCACGGATCCTGTCTTCAGCTGCCGAGATCGTCGCGTCGAACGCCACCCTGTATGCAAATTTGCCTCGGGGCATTCGCCGCGTGTTTTAGACCAGTTGGGCGAGATTGCCGTGTGCTAGTCGATGTTTTCCATAATTTTAACTCTTTTGTGCAAATTAAATGATTTATTAAAATTATTATTGTAAATTCCCCTCAACCTAGTGAGGTAGTTTTTAATGGCCAAACGTAGATTCAGATTGACTAGATTGTGTTATTAATATGTAATTTGTTGAGGTGTGGAAAATGTAAAGGCTGGAATGCGTAGCTTTATAAATTTAACTTCAAAATTTCTAGGTTAGACAGCTTGTATGTGAGAATGTACAATTTGTTTTATAATGATTTTTGTATTTAGAAGTATTGTGGATCATTCCATAATTAAACTGTTATATTGAAATTCCTATTTCTTTTATTTCTTCCAGGTCCCCGCGTTCCCGTTTGTTTGAACTATGTGTTCTCTTGCTTTTAGTTCATTAGATTCGTTTTGATAAATTCTTTTTTAAAATAAAATATTTTAATAGAGATTTCTTTCCCACCTCTGAAGCTAGTTGTGAAGCGATGACGGGGATTCTGGTTTAGTATAGAGGACCG
>JAGVSP010005661.1:0-10070 GCA_022494985.1 Micrasema minimum
CGAGTTTTGGTGCTATGAAATGTGCGTGTCTCTGAGCTAGCCTCGTTTTACAATGTGGGAAGTATCTCCTTTCAGGTATCCTGAAAGGTTATTGAGAAACCGAAACTGAAAACTTGTTTTTATATCCGGATAAAAACACAGGCGCCTTCACGGTGACAGTAAAACAGAAAATGGCAAAAAATGATGGCGACGCGATTGAATCGCATTACAACCACATACACAAACGTCTCACCAACACCGTGGCAGGGGGTACACGTGGCGTGTAGGGGTAGGAAGACTAGCCCCTTGCAAGAAGGGGGTGGATAGATCGTGAGGTAGTGAATGATTCAGGGATCGATAACGTTTTAGGAAGAATAAAAAAATATTATGTAATGGCAAATGTGGCACCAAAAGCTCTTGAAATTAAACCAAATAACAATATCTTTATGAATTTTTTAAACTCTGTATTTGTGTTTAAATACATATGGTTTCTTCAATTATAAAAAAAATAATACATAAACTGAAAAAAATGTAACAGGGTAATATGAAGTACCTATTGATAAACGAGAAATATTTGTTTTGTTCTAGTATCGTTAGTTTGAGAGATTTCAAAGAAATAAATTTTCCGTACCTGGGTACTTTTAATGTTATAAAAATGATAATTATTTGGTGCTTCTTTTTAAATGTATAATATTTGGTAATAAATATTTTACTCTCCTAACGTATCTCCTGACTATATCACAGTATACTGTATCGAAAAAAATAGAGTTTCCACCAAAATTGCTTTGCAGAAATTACTATAATATAATGATCGGGTTTTATTATTTAGCGTTCAAAGCATGGAGTTCTTTTTATTTACGGAGATTCACAACACTTCTTACAGTGTTTTAAGGATAGCAATATCTAAAATGTGAAGCCGGTCAGTTATGTTAAACAATCTTCAGAAAGTCGACTAATTCTTCTAATTTTTACTATTCTAGTGTAGGATAATTGTTGATCCCTGAAGGTTCTTGTCTCAGCAGGGGGCTGCTAGGGCGAGAGAGGGGGCGGGCCGGTGGTGGGGGTGGATCGATATAAGAAGAACCCTCTCCCCCACCCCTCTCCCAACACCAGGCACTTCCTCGTGTCGCGAGAAGGGACATTCTTTCTACAAAGATGGTCACACAAAATGGACGAATAAAAATGGCGATAGACATCTACTTTATCTCTGATTTAAACAAGTATTTTAATTTTTTTTTGAAATCTTATTAATATTGAAATCACCTACAATTGCAGTGTTGCTTTTCCAACATAATTTAATTCATGGCACTTAAAAATGCATTTAAGAAACATTTTGTCTTCATTAGTGTAGGTAATATACAAACAAGAAAATAAATTGATAATAATTACTCACCGAACCTAACGTAAAACAAAATTTACAAAACATATTGAGGAGTAATTTATTGCAACAAAAGCGTCTCCAATTTTTAACACTTCTGAATAAAACTGGAAACTCATGTTCTTCTCATTTAACTGCGGTATTTCTATGATTTACTATTAGAGTACCTACATATCTACATATTTGTGGATATTTATTACATTTTTTATTTTCCTACATTTTTCTTGAGCTTTCACGAACAAACTTTCGCACGTGCGTATCAGTGTATATGTAATAATATCATATTCACACACAGAGAACATTTAACCCCTTATCAAATGTGCGTTGAGAGGTGAAATGGAATTGATTTGATTTCTGATCAAAACGTCTATTATAGCTAACCGTCTTTATCGTCTGTAGACCACAAAGGTATCTTTATGATGATGCCCAGAATGTAAGAATGGGAACACTAGTAAAAAAGATAAGGGATTATAAATTATAATAAAATTGTTTTAATAGTTAGAAATTACTGTTATTATGATATCCTAACAGAGACAGAGATACTCTGGAAACAAATGTGGATTATTAGGCGTTTACAGGGCTTATGACCTGTCATTGGCTGGGTTAAGTGGCCACTTGATGTCTTACAACATTCCCCATTCCGCCTATCATCTGATAACCATATATTTAAAAATTTTGAAACTACTATATATATTGAACTCGTCTTCGTCGTTCCGCATTACAGAAGATTTCTATGACGGTGACCTCTGTTGAGAAGATTGTTAAGCATTTTTTAGCAATCATCGTAAGGCTCATCCGAACTTAATTACTTACTAGAAGACGCCTGAAGATGTCACTCCAATTTTTTGTTTGCTTTATATTTAACCAGTAAATCTTTTTACAAATTACTGGATTTACCCAACATGGGTGTAATCCAGTAATTTGTCTACAAGTATTTGTATACATTCAAATGTTGTTAAAAAGAAATGACTGTGTTGAAAACAAGAGCAATATTAGAGTTTTGATAGAGGGCTTTGCACGTTATCGGCTCAATATCCGCAAATATAACTGTAGAACCAGAATCAGATTCCTCAAAAAATCTTTCTCTTTGGACACTGCATCGGGAAACAAAGTGAAGTGCATTTTGATCATTACAAAAATAAATAAAATAATTAGTGCTGATAACTTTGTTACGTATTTTTCATGAGATTTTGTTTGGTAAAGCAATCCCCTGTTACAGGCTTCAGTCTTCTTCTTCTAACTTGGCGTCTCGGCTAATTAATTGCCATTGTTAATTCTCTTCCTACTTCGGATTTCGGGGACGTTTAATTCCGTAAATTGATGTTCCGCGAGTGAATAATTTACGGTCGAACAGAAGTTTGGCCAGGGGTATGAGGGAGGGGAGGGACTACGGTATACCGCCACCCCTACTGAAATGGGAGGGAGGGGGGTTCCTCTTCCTTGGGCGCAATTAATTTAATTTAAATTAACGGTGCAGCAACTTTCTCTGGAAACAGGTCAGGTAAGTACTTAGGTACTTATTTGCAGTGGTAAAAATTAGTTTTATATTTCCAAACATAAATAAACAATTACGCAATTTTTATTTAACAAATCAAGAAAAAGATGTCGAGATTTTAACGATGTATGAAAAGCTTTCAATTTCGACTGGTCCTCGATAAAAAGTTAGTAGGTTAATCGTAGTTGATTGAAAGGTGTAAGCAGACATAATTTAGACAGACAGATCGTTTAGCTCAGTGGATAGAGAAGCTGACCGATGATCAGAAGGACCAGGTTCAAATCCCGGAGTGGACGGCTATTTATTTTTTCAAGCGATTTGATGAATGCACATAGTGATTCTGAATATTTTCTTTCATTCTATTGATTTAAATTATCGCATTTAGATGAATAAATTAAAAATAATACAATTATTCAAACATTTACCACAATTTTTAAAATCGTAGATATCTAGAAAAATGTAGCACGATGTACATTATTTATTTAATAACCCGCATGCTACGTTGTGTGCTACGACTGAATAATGATATTTTATTTTTTTGGTAATAGAATCACGATATCCCCTGTAGGTATAACTATACCTTAAAACAACCTCTCTACTATCCAGCGAATTGCTAAACTAATGCACAGTTAGCGATCACAGGCACTGAGATAGAGACGGATAAGATAGTTTAATGGGAACGTTTCACTTTATTCTAGCCGTATGCGTCTACTAGAGATAGTTTCCGCCCCCTCCCTGCCACCTAGCTCCACCCCCACCACCCCCTGCCTACTTACCCTAATGATATTCCTGCACTCCGACTAATGTGCCGTTAAATCACGTACAAGCCAGGCGGCTCCATACTACGGGAACATTCATTGCTTTAGGGAAGGAGGTAGCGACACATGGAGGAACTTAGGAACATTTCAGGAATCAACGACTCAAGTGACAGGGTGATTCACTTACCAGGAACTGGCGATAAATATACCAAATGAATCATATTTACGAACGCTAAAAAAATACACGATTTCCTATAAAACGTTATATTGTCCAAACAACATTTTTACCTACTACTACAACTACTTTCCTTTATCCGCACCCAATGGGTACACCAAGTGCAGTGTATCTTGATCATTTTATTACATGAAGGTAAGATGATCAGTCTTAAGCTTCAAAACCAGTTTAAGGTATCATACCTTTTACCTACTTCAGAAAATATTTTGTAAATAGTAATTTCAGCCAGGAAAATAGCAATCGATAAATATATTAGCATAGTATTTTTGTCCATGACATATGTAATTATAATCACAATAATAGGATGGCGACTCAATCAGTAGAGACCCATGCCAATGATCTGGCCCCGACTCACTAGATAGTCCGTGTCGAGTCAGGGCATTGTAGTATTATACATAACACATTGTAGTACTAAACATTATTGAATATTTACATAATTAGTATAATAGAACCAAGTTTGGATTTCACAAATTAAGAATTTACAAAACAATATTTTTGCATACCAAATTTTAATAATTACAAAAGTATATTTTTGCAACCTTTTTATTTTCCACCTTTCAGGGATAAACAATGTTTTTGCTATGATTTAAATAAATATCGTTTTCATCTATAGTGCCATAAATTTCGGTATCACGTGTCAATTTAGTTTTTTCTTCTCCAGCTGGTCTGCCGTACAAGATGTACGGGGGCCACGAGGCCCTCGCAGAGAAACGGAAGCAGCGGAGGATCCGAACCACCTTCACTTCCGCCCAGCTGAAGGAGCTGGAGAGGGCCTTCCAGGAAACGCACTACCCCGACATCTACACCCGGGAGGAGATAGCCATGAAGATAGACCTCACGGAAGCGAGGGTGCAGGTAGGAATATTGCTTCTATTTACTTTTTCCTTCTCCGACCGGTTCACCTAACAAAGAGGGCCATAGCACAGTATCAGAGATATGTAAGCAGTGAAAAATTCGGAACACATTCGCTCAGCTTAAGAGCATACTCGTACTCCACCGCGCGACTCGCGGTCGCTTCCCATACAAACGT
This sequence comes from Micrasema minimum, assembly GCA_022494985.1. Taxonomy (NCBI): domain Eukaryota; kingdom Metazoa; phylum Arthropoda; class Insecta; order Trichoptera; family Brachycentridae; genus Micrasema; species Micrasema minimum. Next base: position 4,876 of record JAGVSP010005661.1, read on the forward strand.
ATTCCTCGATTTTCTCCCTGGAATTTAACATTAGAGCAATGATTTTTTCACACATTTTTTATATCTACCAGATGCGTATTTGCATTGTCTTATTTTGTTGATATTTTATTTGTTATTAGAATTATTCAAAAAATAAAACGATGCAAACATGCATCTGGTCAGTAACTAAAATGTGTGAAGAAATCATTGCTCTAATGTTAAATTCCTGGAAGAAAATCGAGGAATACGTTTGTATGGGAAAGCAGCCGCGAGTCACATGGTAGGGTATGCTTCTAAGGTAGACCTCACAGAAGCGAGAGGGGAGGTAAGAAAATTGAGTATATTTCGTTTTCTCTTCTCAACCTGTCTGCCCTACAAGATGTATGGTTGCGATGAAGCTTTGCCGGACAGAAGTAGAGGAAGATTAAGATCACCTAGTCTAGTCTAAATTACAGTCGGAAACCCCTAAATTGAGGCCATTAAAGACTAAGTAAGCAGTTTGTCACTAACGTTCATAATCAACTAAAATTTGTCTTTTGTTTGAAATCAATTTTAGATTATTATGTGCCTTAGTTGCAGGTTGCTGACTTACAATACAATTTTGTGATTTTCGGACAATAAGTTAATAATAACTGAAACAGGGTGGTTTCATTTGTAATGTAAGAAGTGACATAGTCCTATCTCTGACCCTGATGAAGGAGATAAAAACAATAGGTACTACCAAGGATCAATTAAGTTCACTGTCACCTACAAAGCTTTTTTGATTCTTCGAATATATGGGCTCACTGCGTGTTGAAATTCTGAAAGTAAGGTTTTAAGTTTTTTTGAAGCAAGTTCTCGCGTTATTTAATGTTTTTAAATCATAATTGTAGTTTGTGGTAAAAACGTTTTCATACCAGATTAAGTTTATGTGTAAATGTGCAAGTACATTAACCCCTTAAATTCCAATGGTTCCATCATAAGGAAAGATGTAGGAAACATCCACCCTTACATTATAAAGACAAATTACTTTTACACCGTGTGTGATGATTTAATACCCTGAATCACAGTACTTTATTCTAATTTACGCTAATGTTATATCTTACATCGTGAAATAACTTTTATGATTAAACTTTTGCACCTCGGGAAACTCTCTCCATATTGATGGTGTTTTTATTTGACAGCGGTATTACTTAGTAGATACCTATTTTGATTACGGCTGTGATCTATAAAATATTTAATTTCTATAATATTTTGTACTTATCATTGAAACAAATTTGGAATGGAAGTTGATGATGCTATTTACTTTCTAATGAACATGCTTCATAGCAACAAATCCGTAAATGTAGGTACAAAATATCTACAAAAACAGACCACTTAGAAGACAATACGGTGATTTTTTTTGTGAAATGGTTTAAAAAACCATATAGATATATGCCTATTTATCTAATCCAAAAAAAAAAAAAAAAAAAACGAATAATGTAAAAACACATTTGTGATATTGCTATGTTATTCACGGTACGTCAAATATTTTTTTAAAAATAAATATTAATAAAGTAAAATAAATAAATATTATTGTAGTAAAATAAATATTAAGTAAAAAAAGTTTCTTAATATTAAAAGTCAGTAATGTTTTAATTAAATGCCTTTTTTCACCAGCGCGAATGTATTTAACATCCCAAAAAATTCCATTTGGAATTGGAACAAAGAATTCATTTGTTCGGGGGACAGAATGGTGGGCTTGGATTGGTCGAGAAATTAGAGGGTTACTTTCTCTACCCTCCCATTCCAACCGCCGCCCCCTCCGAACCCTCTCACGAGGTGCCTACGTACGTCCAATATACGTATCACACATACATACATAAATTCGTGTATAGATGTGAGAGGGAGGAAAAATGGCGACGCGTTTGTTTGGGGAAAAGGAATAAATGTAAAAGGCTCCGTGAAAATGTAAACAGAGTTTTTACGACATTGTGTTTATTTGTATATATAGGTAGGTATAATAAATGAATATGTACCTACTAATTAAGTACCTATATTAATCGTATCCATTAATACTTGTTGACAAAAGCTGGATTTCACCCATTACAGGCTTTCATTCAATTGACATCAAGTGGCCACATAAACCATCCAATGACAGGTCATTAGCCCTGTAAACGCCTAGATATCCATATTCCCTCCCAAACTCTTCTCGTGTTTGTTGAGATGTCAATTGTAACCTACAAACCAATTCGCCAAGTGATTATAGGCTAAGGATAGATTTTAACTAATTTTATTTAAAAAAAATATAAAATTAGTGAAATAAGAGTAAAATGCTCGAAGAACGATATTTAAAAAACACTACCGTTTTTTTGTGTAAATAATAAATAATTAAATACATTACTCAGATGGAATGGAACCGATTTTCACAGTAGCCATTATTATAATTGTTTCAGAATAATTTTTAATGATTTACGTAAAGAAACTGCATGAAAAATAAAATATGAAAAGGCGTCCCAGAAAATGTCGAAACATTAAACATTTACAAAGTCCCTCAGGCGGGTGTTACAAGGCTGACATAAAAATAAGGAACTGTTAGGGAATTAACGAGGGACAGCGAGAGGAGAGAAGAAGGAATAAAATTAACCTGACGTTAATTAGCGCGGGAAACTGACACGGGAACCTTCTGAAATCAAGCTAACAAAATGGCTGACAGGATAAAAACGTACCGTATCGCTTTTCTCAAAGTTCTATTTGATTGAATATTATTTTTTGAAGCTGATGGCTGATGGGCTAGTCCCATAGTTATGAATGTTTTGAAAGTATCTTATATTTGTATACAAATATTCCGGGAGCATTTTATTCTTTAATTTATAAAGCAATGTCAATATATTAATAATTATTCTTTGCTTTACTGCAAGCATCTCGAGTTTTTTTTCACATAGTGGCAATTCTTATTCGTGGCATCTTAAAATAGTTCTCATTCCACTATTTTGAATGGTTTATCAGTTTCTCAATTATTTTTTGTTACAACGATTTCTTGTGAATAAAAAAAGAAAGTATTTCTCATGAACTTAATATTTGTAATGATTGTTATGATTTTTTGTACTGTGGTTGTGCGGTAATCAAATCTAAGGATTCCAATCCAGAGTCCGTGACTCTACCACTAGACTACAACATGGTTTGAATACTTAAACATATCCTAAAATTAACATTCAGTTTCACAAAGTAACGTTTGTCGTCAGTCTGTTAATTTACCGTAGCACGTTCATTCATGTGGAGCGAATGTGTGATGAAAGAACGGCTAAAAGAAGTTTAAATGCAAGTGTGCCTGGATGTAGAAGCCGCGGAAGGCCGAGAAGGACATGGCATGACCAAGTACGACAAGTACTTGAAAGTGGACATGTGAAAAGTCGGAATAATCGGCGTATGTGCATGAGAAGATGTATGAATGTAGAGGAAGCAAAGGAAGTCTGTCAGGACAGAGTGGTATGGCGTTCTATCCTCTCTGCCTACCCCTACGGAGAAATGGCGTGATGGTTAGTTAGTTTAGTTTAAGTTACGTTCATTACTTTATTTTTTTTTTGTGAAAACTCCCGATAGAATACGTGCAATGATAATATTATATTTAAAAATAATTTACAACTGTTGTCTCGCTGGTTAAAGCTAATATTTTTAATTACAGTTTAATAAGTAATACGTTGCGTTTTTCATCGCCAAAGGGGTGGCAATGTTTACCTCTGTTCCTGGTAAACAACAGACTATAGAGTTCAGAGCCGTAACTCAGAATTATTGGACCTTTGATAATTAAAATCCGCGAAGTATCGACCCCCGCGCCATCACATATCTCAATTAGCCCCCCGGGGGGGCTCGTGGGGCGGAGGGCAGGAAGGGGGAGGGATGTGGGGACGGGGCGCTTCTCGCAATCTAAAACTTCATCGGGAAAATTTTGCAATCCGTGCATATGTAAAGGTTGTTTGTTTCAATAATAAGTGTAATAAACTTGTCCGAAGTTTGCAATAATTTTCTATAAAATGATTGTTTTTTTTCTTCTTAACATTAATTTAACTAAACACAAAAGAGGCTCATTCAGAGTTTGTTTTTATCGAATAAGTTAACTCGTAATTAAGAAACGTGAAAAAAATAAAATTATAGATGAATTAGAACGAAGAATTGTAAATATAGTACACTGAGAATTTACTTGTTGAAAGAACGAATAGAGGTATCGTTTGGTGGAGCTGTTTAGAGGGTTGTGGAAAGGTGAAGGGTGCGGCAGTGTTTAAGGGGGAGAGGCGAGAGGAAAGGGTGTATCGCGATGTGGTTGATTAAAATTTTATGTTCCCTGTTAATTTTTAGGGCGCTTCAAATTATTTTTAGTGTTCGCGAGTAACGGATATTGCTCCGCTATTATTACTGCTATGCTATCGCAAGCGAATCTGAATTATGCAGGGAAATAAATATTATTCCGGTCAAAATAGCGAACGGATGTTGGTGTATTTAGAAAATAAAATTATACGCATTTACGCTTAATTAAAAAAGCGCGTGAATTGGGAAACGGCTCCTAAATCATAGTAGGTACGGATTTTTGGGAACAATTTTTTCTTGCATTTAAACTATTTCTTATACTATTCATATGTAAAAAATACCAGTAGGTACTGCAATCACTAACGTATCTAAATGTAGATATATTTATCGCAGTTGTGATGCGTATATGACGGTAATCGATAAATTGTCAAAGGGGTTTTGGCGATCCCCGGTTATTTCATCGCACACCGTAAAATTGTTAATATTTTTTTATATAATTATCCATCTTAACAGGTGCTGGATAGAGGGCCCAATAATAGAGACAAATAATTTTAAAAGTCCTAGGTCTGAGATTTTTTTTTGTTATCTGACTAAATCGAAGCAGCTTTAGCGTCAAATCCATTAGGTACACAATGCGCCAAGCCTCATAAATACCGACCACAAAAAAGCCATTTTTGAATCTGGGGGGGGGGGGGGGGGTTTTTTTTTTAGGGAGGGGTATTTATTATATGATAAAAAAATTTTTTAAAAAAAAACGCCCTTAAAATCCAAAACTAATTTGGAAAAAAAATGTTTAAGAAATTTTTTATAGATAATTTTTTTTTAAAAAAATTTTTAAACTCTCACATTGCATTTGGGATCTATTAAAAATAAAGGTAATTTTGTTTTTTTAAAAAAAAACTTAAAATATAACAGTTATAATTTTTTCAATCTTCAAATTTTTTTTAAGTAAA
>JAGVSP010005663.1:0-10483 GCA_022494985.1 Micrasema minimum
AATGGGTGGCGCGACGTTTTGCTGACCTGACAGTCAATGTTTTTTATGTAAAGAAGATATTAATATATTTAATGCTTTTAAAAGCGTAAAAAACAAATAACATATTTACATTATTAGCTATATCAAACAATTTCCTGTGTGCAAACATACGATAAATTACGATCGCGCTTAAAAAATATACATATTTATCATAGTTTTCTGAACAAGAAACTGTAGTTTTCTGAACAAGAAACTGTTCGGTTTTTCTGAAACAAGAAACTGTAGTTTTCTGAACAAGAAACTGTAGTTTTCTGAACATGAAACTGTTAGTTTTCTGAACAAGAAACTGTAGTTTTCTGAACAAGAAACTGTAGTTTTCTGAACAAGAAACTGTAGTTTTCTGAAACAAGAAACTGTAGTTTTCTGAACAAGAAACTGTAGTTTTCTGAACAAGAAACTGTAGTATTCGGTCCCATTTAAAATGAGCATTTGGATAATTTTTCGATATAGAAAACTTGGGGGTTTTGCAGTATAACGACAATACAATTGCTATGAAACTGTATATTTATATTATCTTTATAGCAATTATATCTTTATATTAAAAACATTGTTTGCAAGTGTCTATAAATATTAATAATATCTACATTTCAAAATACATTTCTCTTAATCTTAAAAGGATGTGAGCTTCGTATTAGAAAATAAAATAAAAAATTATATTGGACAATGCACAGCAGAGCTTTTTAAATATTATCTTAAAACATTTTTATGAGAATAAAAATTTGATAGATTGTTCAACTTAGCAACTAGGTTTTCCGAGCAAATTGGAATTATGCGACGTTGTCTTTAATCCATACATTTTATTATACTAATCAGCATTATTCGTTTCAAACTATTTAATTAAATAAATAATATAAAATTTAAATAATAACAGGACTGACGAGTCGGTCAAAACACATTTAAATTACAAAATTCGACATTAATAAAAAATATTTAAAAACCCATCATCATAATTCTGTACTCACTCCCTATGTAGATAGATAGAACACGGATTTTCGCCAGTTCCCGTACATCCTCCTAAGTCAGATCCACGTCGCGTAGATCTGTCAGTAATTTAATGTAATTTTGTTAATATGTTAATGTTTTTTTCTTCCAAAAAACACTTTTTGAAACCGAAAACTTAATAAAATTAATTCAACTAAGTAACAGTTTAAATAAATAATAATTATTAGTCTATCAAAAATCAAAAGCTCTGCTATTAGTTTTCATTACAGCGGTAAATATAATAATTAACACAATTCATCGTCGCTTTGGTTCCCGCCTCTAGCTTCGCCAATCTCGGGCACGTTCCGAGACTCCGACTGCGAGACGTACGAAGCCGCTGCGTTCTCGCGAACCACCGATTTTGGGGCGGAGATTCCTTGAGGAAGGGGGAGCGTTCGCGCCAGATTAGCAAACTCAATATCCATGTGCTTGATAAACGGACTGCTCAGAGCAGAGGCTGCGCCGTCAGGGTCCTCGTCATCGAAAGCTTGGAGAAGCATCTCGAGGGTGTGGACTTCAGGAGCGTCGCAGTAATTCCCCCATTCTTTGAAGGCTTTTTCAGCTGCGACGCATTCTCCGCGCGCTAACTGAACCAAAACCAGCGCTACGGTTAAGCGACCGATCGCTTGAAAAGCCTCGCACTGCTGTTGGCAACCGATCTCTCTCCTCAAGGCGTCGGCTGCCTGATCGTACATCTGTAATTTTACGAGGATCCGCGCAGATTTGTTGATGTACTCCGCAGCTTGCCGGCTGCCGTCCTCGATGGAAACGACGTCAGCGGCGCGCTGATACAAGTAAAGCGAAATATCAGGGTTGTGATGTTCGAGTATCGTGGCGGCTTTAACGAGCGAAGCGGCTGCGGCATCGTGAGAACCGTGCTGTTGATACAAAGAACACGCTTCTTCGGCGTATTTTCTTATCTCGGCTGGAGTTCCGGAGTCCTTGCAGAGCAGCAGGGCTTGTTCGAGGCTTTTGGCTGCGTGGAAAAGGGCCTTGTTCTCCTTGAAGCAGTGCGAGGCTCTCCGAAGACACTCTTTGGCCTTCTCCGTGGACTTGGCCAGGCGGTAGCAGGTGGCCGCCTTGTTGTACTCGTCGGCAGCCGTATCGTAGTCGGGCCTCCACTTGAGGAGAGAGGTCTTGAGGCTAGACTCGGCAACACGGATGTGCTCGAGAGCTTCTTCCACCTTTCCCGACATGGCAGCAGATATAGGATCGCAGTCGGTGTTTATGTCAATCTTAAACAAAAAATATACATGGCTGAATTCCACAGTTGTAAAATCGATCTCAGCTGCCACCTGAATTTATTTTGAACATAACATATGATTACTACGACTGCTCCCTGCACGAGATGCATCAACTAAATCTTAATATTTTTAAAAACATGTTAATTTTATAAATCTGACCTAAGATTTAATTCCACTTTTTGCTACCAACGATTTACAACATCGTCGGTGTATTACGATTGATTTTCAGAAATAACCCAGCTAATGTACAAATAATACCGAAAAATATTACAATTTCATAATAAATTATGTCATATACGAAAACGTAACAAAGGCTCATGAAGTATCGATCAAAAAAACAATGAAAAACAACGTATTAAAAAACATTTAACAGCCATACAGCTGACTTCTTAATTTAATCTATTGAATTATTTGTAAAAATCAGAGAGTGCAGGCAGGAATCAAGTAAGAAGTACTTATAAACACAAATAAATTAGTTTTTTCTTTAAAATATTTTTGTGAAATATTCAACGCAAGATTTGTGCAACTTTCAAGTGTTTTGCGAAAAAAAATTGTACGAAAAGATCGTAAACTTACAGTTTATAAGAATTCCGTTTGTTATTGTGTTTACGTTTGGTAAAATAAATAAAATATCAGGTTCATTTTATTTTGACATCGATATCAATATTATAACCTTATCACAATGAAAATTGAAAATGTCAAACTGCGGATTGTCTGCCAACGTGAGCAAAATTAATAATCGATAGCGCCTGAGGTGTATGAAGACAGGGTCTGAAAGCGAGTAGGTAATCCGCGGCGATAAAAATGAGAACTAAAAATGACAAACAAGATGAAGGATTCTGGCGATCGTAGCGCCAATTTTTGGGATTTTTCATTTCGCTGCTTCTAAGCCGTTTTCGATTCCTCACATTGGTGAAACTGTAACTAAAGTAACTACTTAGTGTGTACGATCATGTTGGCTGCAATGTTATTTTTTTGTATTTCTTTGTTGGTGTCAGTGGTTTTTAGGGATGTTCGATATTGGAAAAATATCGATATTAATATCGACGAGATATTTTTATAATATTTTAATATTCTACCTCTAATTCCCAAGCTGCTATAGAAACCAGATATAATTAGCGCCAAGCTCTTTCAAATCGATGTTATTTACTAGTCACTTATGATTACCTTTTTAAAAAAAAAAAAAAAATTGTTTGTAACATAATTTTATATCGATTTAAAAAAATATATCGATCTTTTGTTTGCATCCCTTTCAACGGCCATCTTAAATTCCGGCATTTTTAACTTTGACCGATTTTGACTTTGACGTTTAGAATTCGCCATGTATTTGTTGTTTTTGTCTTGAATTAAAAATAATTTAATAGCCAGCGCCTTTTAATCACGTACAATTTAAAGTAAGGCGCACAAGTATCCAGAGTATTTAATGAACATAATTAATTAGAATGATGTTAAAGTAATTTACGTGTATTGTCTGATTTAAAAAAATGGTAATCGTAAAATTGACCGACACGAAAACAAACACTACTTATCAAATTGAACTTTCCGTTGATGATTTCGGAAAGGCCCAGTCAGGTAATTGTTTAATTGATTCATTTATATTTCTTATTTAAATACCTGCATTTGAAAATTTATAACTAAATCAAAGAATATAGAACTAAACCTAACCTCTCAATATCGTATCCTGAATTACTGTATTAAAACTGGAGTCTGCCTCAATTGTATAGTAAATTTATTACATGACGGCAAGACGATCAGTCTTACCAGTTCAAAGTGAAATTTTCTAATTACCTACTTCTTTTTACATTAGACAACAAGTTTAAGAAACAGTTATTAGCAAATGCCATCGCATTGCGGAAACAGGAGGAGGAAGCTGCGGCGAAAGCTAATAACGCCATACAAGACGATGGTACTATGGAGCAAGATGACTGCGGGACAGGTGGTGCGATATTACTACTTTTGGTGGTGCAAAGGGCACTGCATCTGTACACCCAAGTGCAGTGGATCTTGATCATCTATGTTGCATGAAGACAAGATGATCAGTCTAGCTTAAATGCCAGTTCGAGGCATCACATATGCAATATTCATATGAAAATTACATGTAAATAAATATTTCATTGTATTTAGGCACCAAAACTTTTTTGCTAGAAGCTCAAATAGGTCAAAAAAGAATCCGAGTGCTAGAAATTCCATATTGTAAATCACGACTTGCTCAGAGACATGCACAATTTATTTCCCCCAGTTTAATTCATTCTTTTTTAACTGACAATAAAATGGCATTGTCAAATTTTCCATCTTTTAAAAAATTTACACAAAGTTGGATACATAGTGTAAAGGTAGAATCATTCTTACTATAAAGACCATAACTATAACATAATCTACGTCATTTTTATTTTATATATTATAATTATTTCCCCTCTTCTTCTTCCGGTATAAAGAAACCAAATATCTTGTATTATCTACCAACTATCTTGTTTATATTATCTGTTATTTTTCCATTTTTACATGACTTTATTTTTCTCTTTTGCCACGTGCACGCTGTTTGACTTTCACAGTATACCACAAACAGGCTATGCCTTGGTGGGATTTTTGTTTATTTTTTTAAATGTATATGTGTTTTTATTGTATTTCTTTGTAAACAAAAATTTTTCTTTTGAAAATAAATAAAAAAAATTGAACCCGCCACCCCCCCACATGGCAGCCCGACGTACTACCGCTACGCCACGAGGCGGACTAAATAAATAATAATTGTACTTTATATGAAATTTATGTTCGAAGCACTCACTTTGTAGCTCACAAACTTTGTACCCTTGAAAAACTGATATATGTTGCCTCAAAAACGGGTGGGAGTTTCATTAATAAAGAAGTAGTTAAAAACAAAGTTTTTCATTTAAATAGTTAATAATTGCAGTGTTGTTGAGGTGTGGACTGTAGTTGGTTCTTGTGTTGATTAAAACTATTTCTGTTCAACTTAAGTTTTATTTCTGTAGTTTACAATATTACATCTATGCCATAAAACATGGCTAACTATGCAAAGGCTTAAGCTTGTTACTAGTTGTAAGTTTTGGAGAGAGAGAGAGATAAAATTGACAGTGACAGCTGACTCAGGTTAGCACTCTGAAGTTAGTAGCAAAGTGAAGCTCTTCACACCAGGTAACAGTGTTGCTAGTAATAAAAACAGACACTTTAGTATAGGCTGCATGCATTTAAGTACTTGACTGATAAAAATTGCTAACAAGTGTATTTATGTTCTTTTACAGAGTATCTGGACGATCCACTCAAGTCCCAAGAAGGAGTTGAAGATCTCTTTGATGAAATATCCAAAATTATGGAATCCAACTCCGACAGCGACTCTCTAAGTGATTATAAAAAAGGTACTTAACACTTCTAAATAGTCTCAGCCGATAAGTTGGACAAGAAAGTCGTTATTCTAGGTTGAATGTCAGCCAAATATCTGGCTTTTCTATAAAACTAGTAAACATAATGCGACTAATATAACATGTGCACTGAGGGATTGATCCCACCTCAATAAGTTTTAAAATAAAATAGATAAATAATAGTAATGTTAATAGTAATAATAGTAAGAGACAGAAATGTGGATAAGAACATTGAGAGAAGGGTTAGTGCCGGAAACAGAGTTAATAGTCCCTTAAAATTGATAGTGGCAAATAAGAACTTATCGAAAGAAGCAAAATTGGCAGTACACAACGGAGTTCTGGTACCAACCCTTATCTATGGTAGTGAAGCGTGAGAAGGATGAAAGTAGACTGAATGCTGTTGAAATACGATCTATGTGTGGTAAGACTATGTATGATAGGTGTACAAATGTCGAAATTAGAGCAGAGTGCAAGGCTGAGATAAGCATTATCCACAAAATTAAGAAAGGGCTTTTACGATGGTTTGGTCATGTGGAGCGAATGAGTGATGAAAGAACGGCTAAAAGAAGTTTAAATGCAAGTGTGTGCCTGGATGCAGAAGCCGAGGAAGGCCGAGAAAGACATGGCATGACCAAGTACGACAATTACTTGAAAGTGGACATGTGAAGAGTCGGAATAATCGGCGTATGTGCATGAGAAGATGTATGAATGTAGAGGAAGCAAAGGAAGTATGTCAGGACAGAGTGGTATGGCGTTTTATCCTCTCTACCTAATGGCGTGATGGTTAGTTAGTTAGTTATAGTAATGTTATCTCGATGATTTCAGGGAATGTCTGGACAAAGAAAGCGTCAAAAGACTTCCTCTCCATATCGAGAAGCAAGCCAGCTTGCGCACGTGTTCACCACCAAGTCGGGCGGCAAGTCCGACTGGGATCTGGTGGCCGGGGAGATGGCCAGGATGGGCCATCAGGTGACCTGGCTGCAGTGCAGGAAGAAGGCGGCCACTTTGAAGGGAAGAGAAAAGAGGAAAAGATTGGGAAGCAGTATCAGGACGTGAGTTATATCATCTTTCAATTTGGCGTTTACTTTTTACGATGACATGTTTATTTTTTTTAAAAACCAACACACTTAATTTCTGATCATCTTAAGGTGGCATCTTTGTTTTTATTTATTTAGTTTCAACGCCGATAGGACTTTTACATTTTAACAAAGTTACACAGTACAACAAAACTCTAGGTACAACCCGAAAACTGGTGAATCTACATCATATTTGGAGTCGAATGTGTAATATGACTTTTGAATTTTGGTTGAGGAAATTAATTTTTTTCTTCTCATAAAAGCTTTCATAAGTACTGCAGATTAAGTAAAATGGAACAAATTCTTACTGAAATGCGTTTTTTTTCCTTTATGAGTAGCATTAATTTGACTAAATTAATGATATTTGATAACAATTTGCAAAAATTTATAGGAAAAAAAATGAACTTCTTTTTCAATTTAATCAATTTTCTCAAAAAATATGGGACGAATCAAACAATTTTATTTTACAAAATCGACTCCAAATATGATGTAGATTCACTGGTTTCCTGCTTGTATATCGAGTTTTGTTAAAGGATAAGCAAAAATATCATGCATAGAAATTAAAACAGGTAGGTACATAAAAATAGTTTTTAAATAAACTTTTTTAAACAAGATTTTTAAACAAATTTATTGTATAAAAGATAAATTGTACAAAATGTCTTGTAGTCTATAAATAATACGCCAGAAAAAGTCTGAAGACTGATTTTTCAGGAAGTCGGATAGAAGATCAAATATACGTATATAAAAAAAAAAATCATTCTATTAATTTTGGTCTTAGTTTGTAAGCATTTAAAAAAAAAACATTTTAGTATATTAATTTTAAATAAATATTTTCTTACAATTCCAGTTGATTAAGGATATAGTATCAACCCCACCGAAGAAACAGAAGCACGCTGCAGCCCCCGTGGCCCCCGAAGCACCCAAAATTACCAATACACTGTCTACGAGCGCCATCAACACTTGCTATCCTATCAACACAGAACGCAAAGTACCAAACCAAGGTTAGCGTGTTTTAAGTTAGTCAATTCATTCATTTATCGAAAAAAGCAAAATTGGCAGTACACAACGGAGTTCTGGTACCAACCCTTGTATGGTAGTGAAGCATAGTGTTGGAAAAAGAAGGATGAAAGTAGACTGAATGCTGTTGAAATGCGATCTCTGTGTGGTAAGACTATGTATGATAGGTGTACAAATGTCGAAATTAGAGCAGAATGCAAGGCTGAGATAAGCATTATCCACAAAATTAGAAAGGGCTTTTACGATGGTTTGGTCATGAGTGATGAAAGAACGCTAAAAGAAGTTTAAATGCAAGTGTGCCTGGATGTAGAAGCCGAGGAAGGCCGAGAAAGACGTTGGCATGACCGAGTATGTCAAGTACTTGAAAGTGGTCATGTGAAAAGTCGGAATAATCGGCGTATGTGCATGAGAAGATGAATGAATGTAGAGGAAGCAAAGGAAGTCTGTCAGGACAGAGTGGTATGGCGTTCTAACCTCTCTGCCTAATGGCGCGATGGTTAGTTAGTTAGTTTAATATACCTCTCTTCCACAGATCTTCCTCCAGAGTGTTCCGACCCTACTGCAGACCCCACCAGTTCCCTGGTTCAAGTCCTGGGGTGGCACCTGGACGTTCTGCGCCGGAGTCGCGAGGAGCGGGACAAGAGGAGGCGCGAGGAGAGGCTGCGTCACGCCCAGGAGCGGCTGCGCATAAGAGGAACAGCGAAGGGCACACAGAGAGAGGCTACTCTCCTTGTTGGAGAAACACCTCATCAAGAATGAACATTAGTATTAAATTAATAAATGTATTTGTAAAAGTGTTGCCGTTTTATTTTTATATTTAAATTTAATACTACTAGAACTAAATATTTCATATTATTGACCTTTTTCGGGAAACAACCTTTGTACAAGAATTTCAGAGAAGTGACATTCCATACTTGAAAAATACCACCGTGTCTGAGGTGTCTAGTTACCCACTACGTCACTCACTACGTCACTTACTACGTCATCAATAGGCATCTACGTCATCACTTGACATCTAGGGCACACGTTTCAAAGTATGAGTGGAATTTGATCATAAGAAGCGTATATTTTTAGAAAATTTGTATGGAAACGAAACCCTTCCGGTGAATTCTTGTTCAAAGATCAAATGAGGCATATAGAAACAAAGGCGGAAGTGTCCACCTTCCACCTGCAGTCGAAAATGAGTTAAATATGCAGTTTTGTTTGGAAAGTTATATATTTTCTCCATTGAATATTTGTTTGCCAAAAAAACGGCATTAATACATTAAATTTTAGATTCGAAGTTTTGTTGTTGAAACAAAATTGGCAGTGTCCAATACAAAAACAGCAGAATGGCAGAACTAAACAAACGTTTTTTCATGATTACCAACAATTTAAGATTGTGGAAACTGCCGTTTTTGTTTCTATATGCCTCAAATGATCATAAAAAAATGTTAAGAAGTAAAATGATGTTACCAATTTAGTCACATTTTGTAAAATTAATAAAAACCAGGTTCAATTGCAAAATTTTATTCATGTGTTCTTTACCAATACTCCGTTACTGTAAACTAATTTCTTAATGGGTAGACTTAAAGCGTTCATAATCTGCGTTCTCCTGCTGCTTCCAGTTTGAAAATATTCATTTTTCGATCTGGGAAGAGGTTTCATTTCCACGTCATTATCGTCTTCGCAGTCGTCAAACTCCGGCATAAAAATCCTTATTGATCAAGCAGATATTATGCAGGACGCACGTGCCGAGCACGAAGTTGGGCACAGCGTCAACTTTAGACATTGGGAGTTTTTTAAGACGGGGAAACCGGTGTTTTAACATGCCAAGAGTCTTGGTCGCGGTTTTAAGTCCCAACGTGACGCAAGAGTTGAAGAAGTACGCCTTCTCCGTTTCCGGGCGTATGAACGGAACCACGAGGTTCGGAGTGATGGAGTAGGTGTCGTCCGCGATGATGTACGACTGGTTTTGGAAGAAGGTCTCCGGTTTGGCGAGGAGAGAGCTGATCTCCGAAGAGGATAGAACGGTTTGATCGTGCACTGAGCCAGGAATCCCCGTGTAGCAGTGCGTGAAGCGCCTTTTATGGTCACACACCACCTGAAAATATTACATTTTGTCCTTAGATAAAAAAGACCTCAACTGATCTGGAGGTTCTATAATAATCTCTAAAAAGCATATACTTTTCATTGTGCCAATCATTGTTGGAATATGGTATAATTGCGTGGGGTGGGGCAAACCAAAAAGCTATTCATCAATTAGAAATAGCACAAAAATGGGTCCTTAAGGCACTTCTCGGGGTCCCGATCAGAACGTCCACAGTGGAGGGTGTTTGAACGAGTAGGCGTACTGAATGTCAGGCAACTATATGCAAAGGCACTACTAGTTCATGCACATGTAGATGGTGGGAAACATAAAAAATACCATCTAATATTAAGAAGAAATATGAAAAATCTGGCATTTCGAGGTTGTTCTAAATGAAGTACAACTACTGGGAAGTAGTAAAGTATAATATTGATGATGAATGGTAACTAATTCAATCTAGATATTGGTTCTAAATCTTTGACACCTATCAAGAATTATAGAGTCCGCTTGACGTTTGAGTGTTATAGTAGATGACAAAGCCATATTTTCACAAAAAGTCCAAAATAATCACTTGAAATAAAAGCACTCCTCACACACAACTATATGATAGTTCTAAATTTTTTCAACTCTTTAACACATTTTTCTTGGTATTTCTTTCACATTTTTTTTTTTTTATATGGGAAA
>JAGVSP010005664.1:0-10276 GCA_022494985.1 Micrasema minimum
GTCTATTTCTAATACCCCATTCCAGAACCCTGTTAGTAGCTACATTGCCTTTGCTTTCGATCTCCCGTCTGCTGTCACCTGACAATAAAAGAAGAGCGTCGTCCGCATAGGCCACTATAGTGCATCCCCCCGGGAGAGGTATGAGGATTCGATGCCTTAGAGTAAGACCAGTTTAACCTCCATAGAAGGTACCTCCGTCTCGCACCAAATCTACTAACTTATTTATTCTCAACAGTTACATCAGCCACCCATGTCTTTCCTCGCATTAAATATGAATTTAAATAATCATTATTCGACCAATTTATTTCCCGCCTAACGCCCGAATGGTGATTATAAACGCGTATAATGCACAGCCTCCCATATCATAACATTGTTATAATGAATCTAGTCGTTATATTTTGTTAGAATTTGCATAGAATAAAGGACATGATGGTTACTCGGAATACAATAGTGGCGACTGCGTGGGATCCACAATGACTAAAAAATGACAAATCTTGTACTTAACTCATGCAGACCTGGTACTCTTTTACTACAATTCATCATCATAATATGGATTCCACAAACTGCCTCCAGGCCAAGCGATCGGCCGCCAGCTCCCGTGCATGCTCCCAAGACAAGTCCACGTCCCGCAGCTCTGACGCAAACTGCCGGAGAATTGTCAACAGTGGACGTCCAGGACGCCGAGAACGTGATGCCTTGTAAAATAGGCAGGCATGGTTAAGGCTCCCGGGAGGCGCACGCAATGGCCTAGCCAGCCGAAACGCCTATGCCGGATGACAGTAGATACCTACCAAGGGTTGCTGTGTCCGTTGCTTTTCTGTATTCCTAATAAGTTCAAACCACCGCACACCTAATATTCTTCTAAGACACCTATTCTCAAAACTCAGATGTCTGCTATTTTTGGCCTGGTTAGGTGCCATGATTCGCACCCATAGAGGAGAACAGGTGTGAATAATTCAGTAACAGCTATAAATTTATTTTTATTTATTTATTTAAATCTTCATGTACAATAACATACCAAGTGTACAAGGGCGGGCTTATTGCTTGTAAGCAATATCTTTCAACCAACCGTCAGTTCTATTAGTGATAATCATTTATTGAAGTATTGGTTGTAAAGGTGTTTGGAGATAGAGGAGTCCCCTTTTACCAGTGGAAGGTTAGTGGAAACGCCGGTGATGTTGTAATCGTTTATTCAGTTAACAAGGATGAGTGTTGCGTGTTGGATGATGAGTGCGTGCGTGGCAGTTCCGTAGAGATGGAGTGAAGTCGGCGGCTTGAACAACGTTGGTAGCGAAGCAACGTGGAGAGCAGATGGTGCGGTCGGGCTTCCGTTGCTGGTACCAAGAGTGTGAATCCAGGGCGTGGCCCGAGGCTTCCATGATGGCGTCGTCTACGTCAGGCAAGACGCTACATCTTGGCTGCTAACGTGGACTGGCGATTCTCCGACTGAAGAGAGAAACTGCGTAGATGGTATAAGATGGTGGTGTTGCACTACTGTTCTGACTGAAGAGAGTAACTGCGTAGATGGTATAAGATGGTGGTGTTGCACTACTGTTCTGACCCTCGGTACGGGTATTTACAGGACAGTAGTCCTTTGTCATTAGAGTTGTATGGTGGGGATAAACATTCGTGTGCAAAGCCATACTGCCCGTTGAATTGCAGCGTCAGCTGATGATTTTCTAGGAATTACCTACTCGTGTAGTAATACCTGACGCAGCTGATTTATATTTGCACTTTGGACGTTGTTCCGTCTGGGTTGTTCACCCCTACAGTTGGAAGATAAAGCTTAAAAATTACATTGCATTATTTAAAAGATTAATACACTAAATACGACAGCGAGAAAGGGGATCGAGAAAGGCAGGAAACGGATAGGGAAGAGGATAAATAATGTCTTTCACTATTTATTTGTGGTTTTTTCACAACACACTTTTTTAATGTATCCATTTTTTTTTTAATGTGAAATTTAGACTCTTTCTGAAGCGTAATACTGAAGGTTTGGCCCACAATTAATAAATGTTCAAGGTACTTAGCGCTTAGTGTACCAATGCAGTGTCCTATGCTGACATTTCATCAGAGAGAAGCTCTGGAAACGAATATCTTGGCGATTACGACCTGTCATAAACTGTGTTAAGTAGCCACATGACGTATTAAATCATTCCCCATTTCCCCTATATATTCTCGTATTCTATATAGTATTCATCTTCTATCTATTGAAAAAATTGCCATGCATTTTTTAGCAAAATTCTTTATATTTTAAATATAAGTATATATGATAACACAGTTTTTTGAGTTTATTAAAAAGACCTGAATAAAAAAATGTCAAAACCTATGTACCCATCCTTACTAGTTCTCAAAGAGTTAAACAAAATATTGTCCAACAACTCTCCGTTGTCAGTATTGTACAAGTTGTCTTCGTGAAACGGATGCTGGCTGTCTTGAGAATACCAAAATAGAATTACGATACGGTAAGCCTTGAGACCACAAAACAACTAAACATTAAAACCATTGTGGAGCGGGCCTTATTAAAGCGACATTTTGTTCTTGTTTCCATTCTTGTCCGAACTGAGACAAAAGGTAATTGTCTATCAGGCTCAGTCAAGTAGTAATTAGTAGAAAAGGCGTTTTGAAATACAAATCAATTGTCCAGATTCAGTTTAAAATGTCTAAAGTTTAAGGCTGAATAAGTTGGAGAAATACAGCAAACTGCGGCATAACATCACTAAAATGCGTCTTCTGAAAAATGATATTTTTATAGCTGACATTTTTTGGCTCTCGGGAAGCAAGAGAAGTATGCCAGGACACAGTGGTGTGGCGTTCTATCCTCTCTGCATACCCCTTCGAGGAAATGGCGTGATGGTTAGTTAGTTATTTAGTTGTTATTATTTTAAAAGGGAGTAATGTATATAATCAAAGCGTTAGTCCTCTAAATAGTCTAAATACTTTAATATCTATATTTCCTTACTAAAACTTTTTCAGGATTTTCAATGCAGAGACTTTGAAACGAGGATTAGAGGCATTTGTGGAATCCATATGCTTAACTTAGGGAGCGGATACGGAATGTTTGTCATCATATAACAAAAATTTTTGAAGAATTTAAGAGAAAGTAATCCTACTCTGTATGCAAATATAATATTAAGTAATTATCACGAAGGCAAAATCCAAGTAAAATTAACACATGTATATTATGTAATAAAATAATTATAACATTCGAATATAAAAAGTTATTACGTATTGTAGGGACATTTCATTATTTTGAAATCCACAAAAAGCTGTCATGAATTTTAATTGTTGCAATAAACTTTAAAGATTGAATAAATTGTAATTATCTATTCATTTACAAAATTAATAAGATACTACTACCTACTCCATAGGGCACTGCATTGGTACACCAAGTGCAGTGAATCTTAATCATTTGTTCCATGAAGGCAAGATGATTAGTCTTACACTTACGGAGTCAGTCAAAGGTATCATCTGAAATATTTATATGTTAAAACACATTTGTCATTTTATTTATTTAACCACCTCAACAGGCTAGGAGGCCCAATTACAGAGGAGAACAACGTCACAAACACCCAGGCTTGAGAAAAATCACTTTTAATTTTTGTATTCTCACCGGGAATCGAACCAGCATCAAAGCCATAACGCTACGGAGGCTGCTACATTGAAATAAGTATTCATATTGACCCCGTTGGAAATCGAACCCGCAACCATTTGCTGGTGGCCCAATTCGCTATCGAGGCCTTGTTTAGATGGGTAACAAATGCGTGGAGAAAATGCATGGCTTTATTGATTTTCATAATAAATTAACTAACTAACTAAATAACCATCACGCCATTTCCCCGTAGGGGTAGTCAGAGATGATAGAACGCCATACCACTCTGTCCTGACATACTTTCTTTGCTTCCTCTACATTCATACATCTTCTCATGCACATACGCCGATTATTCCGACTTTTCACATGTCTACTTTCAAGTACTTGTCGTACTTGGTTATGTCATGTCTTTTTCGGCCTTCCTCGGCTTCTACATCCAGGCACACTTGCATTTAAACTTCTTTTAGCCGTTTTTTCATCGCTCATTCGCTCCACACGACCAAACCATCGTAAAAGCCCTTTCTTATGTGTGTCGATAATGCTTATCTCAGCCTTGCACTCTGCTCTAATTTCGACATTTGTACACCTATCATACATAGTCTTACCACACATTCGCCTGAGAGATCGCATTTCAATAGCATTTAGTCTACTTTCATCCTTCTTTTTCCAACACCACGCTTCACTACCATATATAAAGGTTGGTACCAGAACTCCGTTGTGTACTGCCTACTACTACTCAAAATTACTTATCGTCTCATATAAAACGCCCTTTATAATTAATTAATTAAATGAAGTCATATTTTATGGGACGGGATATATTTATACATAAAGGCCACTCCCAGCTTCCGTTTCGTGATATAATAAAAATAAAACATTTCGCACAATGATACCGAAGAATAATGTCTGTACCCATGAGCAGGCAAGCCCATGTCATACCCATAACTAAATATTTAGCGACATGTCACGGTGCGAATTATTATTATTACAGTGAAGGTGGGGCTTTATTATCCATACTTATGTATTAATAATGTGCTATTATATATCACGTGGCGCCTAAAAATAGTTATCTATCTGAGTACTGAGTTTAATACGCCATGAAAAACGTCTACTTAGGCAATATTTACGATATACCTATGTATACTGTTGTTGACAATCCGTCGACAGTTTGCGTCAGAGCTGCGGGACGTGGCTAATATGGGAGGATGCTCGGGAACTGGCGGCCGATCGCTTGGCTTGGAGGCAGTTTGTGGAATCCATATGCTTGTACTGTTAGTAGATATTGTATCTGTAACAAAGTATACGATCGACCGTTATTTAGTACTACGAACTGAAAGAAAGTCTCTCAAAATGGAATAGCTAACTGTTACTTTATTGTGAACCGAATTATCCCAATACATCACAGACTACGTACACACATATTATTATCATTACCCCGCAATGTTAAATTTCCCACAGGTAATAAGTTGGTTCACATGTTTTTATCAGTTTACCGTAAGACCTGTTAAATTTTTAACGAAATTGTTCAGCAATGTCGTGCCGTAATTAAATTAATTCAATTGTTAAATTTAAGCGCTTTGGTTTTTGTAGATGATAAAATTAATGTAACTGTAGTTTGCAAATATAACAAATCTCCTAACAAAACAGTCTTTATTTGCAAAGTTCCCATGAATATTTTAACCATAGATAGCCTTTTGCACACTTTACAGTTTCTTGTTCAGAAAACTGTTCAGTCTGTCAAATGACACGCTAAATATGTTTATTTTTAAGCGCTATCGTAAGTTAATATCGTCTGTTTGCACACAGAAAGTTGTTAATATAGCCCCTACCATTAATTTTACCTCGATAAAGGTGTAGAAAAAAGCAATAAAATAGTGACAATTATCATGATACACTGCACTTGGTGTTCCAATGCAGTGCCCTATGCACCATTAGGTGTGGATAATGGAAAGCAGTATTAGAAAAAAATAAATTTCGTTTTTTCAGACCATGTAAGGAAACTTGATATGTATCTACTCATACATGTCTCCAGTCCTGGGAAATTGATATAATTTCTATGATATTTCACTACTTATTATCCACCTAATTATTTATTGCATTCCTTCTGTCTGTTATGCTTCGCGTTCGTGAACACTTCCTCTCGCACATAACCTTATTCTCACAATTCTCTGCGTGGAAAACAAACAATAGCGCCTCACGTTTTTTTGCCGCCAAGTCGATGCATTGTTATTATGCAGCAATATATATTTCCGTCATTTTGCGTACATAACCCGACATTTTGTATTCATTTCACAGAATAACATATCTGCCCTGTCACGATAAAACACCGTAACTCAAAAATAGCTGAAAAAACCACGTGAACGTTACTGAGAAAAGACAGATTTTTTTAAAGCTTGGCACTAGTGTCCATACTCTTTATATTTTAGTACTTGCTAAATCATGCAAATTGACCACTATAGCTCCTGCACCCGATGACAAACTAAGGAGTTTATCGGGACTGTATTTAAAGTTTCTTTTGTAAAGAAAATTATGTATTTTTTGTAATATTTTTTTATTGAATAAGGCTGTTTAAAAAAAAAGTTTTACGACAGCGCTTTCGTAATATATAAACTCTGCTTTAAACGTCTGGGTATGTTTATAAACTACAAAATGTTGAGCAAAAAAAAAAATAAATGTTGTTAAATTGATTCAAACTTCTTCATAAATAAAGTCAATTTTTTTAAAGAGAAACTGATTCGGTAACGCATTAGGACATCCCTAATCAATACATAATCGATCTGTCAAAAGTAAAAAAAAACGCTTGGAATTGGTATGGTTACGTAAAGTAGTCATGTCCGAAAAATTACGATATTTGGCAATCAAGAGTCAATCTTTATACGGGACAGAAAACTGTACAGTTTCTTGTTTAGAAATAAAAAAGTCCTTTTACTGATCGTTTTGATCAGGTGCCTGCCACCTTCGATTCTTCTTTGTGATCACTAGTATTATTTGTAAAATTAAAGGTTTATAAAAAAATATATAAATTTCCATGCCAACATCATTAATTTATACCTACCACAAAATACGTTTTAATGGGAGCATAAATTTCATTGATTTGATTTATTTGAAAGCCGTGCATTTTTACAATACTCTAATACTTTTTGTTAGTACATAGTGCTATACAGTGCATTGTCATGACTCGACATAAAAAACGTACTCAAGTGTGGAAAGTGTCTCCACTGAAGTGAAAAATGTGCTTTAATATGTATGATATATTTGTACAGTGTGTTCCCCGTGAGACCTTATACTAATTGTACATCGTTAGTTAAATTTACATTTGTCTTATCCGTATGTAACTAATTATAGCTTTATCATAACTCTCATTACGTGGACTTACGTAAGTTAATTTATGGTTTTTACTGTTCTTATTCTCTTTCCACTTTCATTGTTATTTAATATAATCTGTAAATTAATGTTAAGTTTGCGTATTACAAAACGGAAAAATTACATCATGACAAATTTAAATTATTATGCTCGTATTACTTAGCTCAAAAACAGTCAATATTTTTTATTTGCAATTGGTTTTGACCAATACTTAAAACAGTTAATTATGTATTTATGTTCATGGTATTTAATGAACTGAAAAATTTGAAGGACCATGTCACAAACGTCCACCATTGGGTAAAAAAATCGTTCATGTCAGCTCAGCGTACTCGGATAGTTAATAATTATTTAATAAATAATATCCTACTATATAATTCTATATTTGCTAATTCAATAACTAGCTTAATTAAATACCCAAAACTACTAATCCTTAGACAATACTAAAACATATTAATGGTAAAATTTTATCTTTACATGGCAATGCCTGTAAATTAATAGTCGGTGTAAGTATAAGGTTTTAGATAGGAAATAATTGCATTGATTACACTATAGTAAAATGGTTTTTACATAATAGTGTTGCTATTTTACTTAGCATTTTTCGTGATTTCGTATTTTAGGGGGAATTTGATCCAAAGAAATAGCCAAATTTGCTAATTTACGCTAAAAATGATCTTTTGGTGAGAATTAATATTTATATCCGAGGGAACCTCACAAAAAATTGTGGTACACAAGTAATCCCTAGTTTTAGGTAGAAAATCGCACTTTGGGAAATATTTTAAATATTCAATACAATATTTTTTTCGGGGATTATCATTACTAACTAACTAACCATCACGCCATTTCCCGTAAGGGTAGGCAGAGAGGATAGAAGACCATACACTCTGTTCTGACAGACTTCCTTTGCTTCCTCTACATTCATATACATTTCTCATGCACATACGCCGATTATTCCGACCTTTCTCATGACCACTTTCATTGTACTTGAACGTACTTGGTCACGCCATGTCTGTCTCGGCCTCCGCGGCTTCTAAATCCAGGCACACTTGCATTCAAACTTCTTTTAGCCGTTCTTTTCATCACTCATTCGCTCCACACGACCAAACCATCGTAAAAGCCCTTTCTTAATTTTGTCGATAGTGTTATCTCAGCCTTGCACCCTCTGCTCTAATTTCGACATTTAGGTATGGTAAATTGTTTTATTGTGTGCAAAATCACCAGTTCACCCTTAAAATAAAATTTTATTGGTCATTAAAAATCAGGGATAAAATTATTCCAATAAAGTATTCCAAGTAGTTATTTATCTTTTATATTCATACATTATCCTGAAGAAATTGCAATTAATGCAACCTTTATCCTTACAAACATATTTATATATTGACTGGGCCTAAAAAGCTTATAGACTTAAGCCTTTAAAAAACAAGCTTCATAGTGTTGTATTACATTGTCTAAAACAATTGAGTGACGTTCATCTGTCACTTTGACGTGACACGTGATACTTTTGTGACGTCCAATGACAGCTCGCTAGACCAATTTAATTCGAACCTAACGAACTCTTTTTAAACAGACAAAAAAACGTTTTTGTGTATTCTATTGGGAAAAAAAACTTTTCATCGTGTGTATTGTATTAATGTAGTATGCGTACCGTACGTTTTACGTTATTAAAGGTTACACCTATTGACCTTACAGCAAATGCACATTATGAAGATGTTTATTTATTTTAAGTATATAACGTTTTATTACGTGTTATTTAACCCTAGTTTACTATGCTCGTTTTACCAATTCTTTAATTGCGGACTTGCGTCGATACGGACAATGGTTATAATATCAACTTAATTCAAAAATGTTATTTTTTAAGGATTTATTATTTAGGTCAAATTAATCCCTTATCAACAACCTTATATCACTAAAAATAATTACATTGGAAATAAACAAAACTATAAGAATTTATAAAAATTAGCTGGTAAAAAAGAAGGCATAATCATAACAAATTGAAATTATGCATCAGGCCGTTTCGCTTGTAGCGATATAATTCGGTAAGATCTCATGTGTGCATTTCATAAAGGTATTTGCTATTCGTCTGCTTAGGATAGTTTTATCTATGGATGTACCAGAGTGTGTTCACATTGTGATGCCGTTCGCGCCATTTTATTGTATATTGGCAGAACATGGATATCAAAATATGTTGTGAAAATGGGGATGTTTTAATACAATCAAGAGGCCACTTAACGACAGCCCATGGACAGGTATAACACTGTACAACGCCTAGATTATCCATATTCCCTTCAAACTTCTCGTCTCCTGTTGAGGATGTCAAATTTGTAACAAACTAATCAAATACACTAAACATCACTTTTGGCGCCTATCATAAAACTAATACATTCGTAGCACAGTCTAACCTTATAATATTCTTCACGCAAAGTTTTTTTGCGTGTTACTGGAAGCGGCTAAATAAGCATCCCTTTGACAAAAACACTTTTGACTACGAGGTAGGGGCAGAGACTAAACTAAGGTGAAAAGAGCGCATTCAGCCGTAGATTCGCACACGTAAATTTAACAGAGCGTTTTTTCCCAAATCTGCGTCGCCAATGTGACGCAAGGTTAGCATTTAAGGGTTTATACCAAATTTACCTTCACTTGTTTTTAAAGTATTTACAATAATAACAATAAATGTTGGTATATTTTTATATTATAAATGATCATCATTTTAGCTCCGTGCTAGCCTTAAGAGCACTATTACGAAAAAAGACAAATAAATTTATTGCCTCTTAACAATACATGAGTGTCATGCAATAAAATATTTGGTTCATCATTTGAATTTAAAAATTACAGCTTTAAGTTTTTGTAACTTGAGGTGCAGTTTTGAAGTCTGAACCAAGAGCCTCACATTTCAATCGTTTAATATCTAAATCGTGTGTAATTTTTAAGATATGCTTTTATTTTTTAAAGTTTTTTCTAATAAATCAGCAAATTTCATTACGTTTTGACGACTTAATAGATAGTTAAACCAGGGGCAGTGCCCGAATTTTAATGGAAAGACACCGAAGTTACCTTCCACTGTCGATAAGAACTTGACAACCCTTTCTCTGAGAAGAATTTAAAATTACTATATTTACATGGAGATTGATAACTCGACTGATTCATTGAACAGAGTTTTGCTACAGCTTTTTTTTAACAAATTAATCCCCATCATCTAGGAGTGTAGCACTAATGGTGTCGAAGTTATGTAGTTTTTACCCTTTTTAAAGAAATTTGCGACTGCAGTATTGTAGCAAAATTATTTGTATACTTACCCGCTGAAGAAAGTTCAATTATTGTACAAAACAA
>JAGVSP010005665.1:0-10209 GCA_022494985.1 Micrasema minimum
CTGTGATTTGAATTAGTATTAAATACTTTTTACCGCATAAAGCTCGGATCGAAAATATTTTGGACATTTCTGAAGTTATACCATTTTCTTGTGAATCGATTAAGACTTGTATGTATTTTATTCTATTCTAAAGAGGAGGTTAGGGCATTAAGCTCCTGATGTCACTTCGACCTATGTAGACCTATTGTATCGATTCCCCTTGAGTTAGTTCTCATCCTCCCAGGCTTTTACCCCATAGTTTGGAGGGGGTAAGGACTAGCACATCCATTGCTATAATTCCTCCTCCAGGCCTAGGTCTTTGAAAAACCGGACCACTAGGTGGGGAGCGAGCTTCTTTACATCATCCGATTATATGATCTTTGGAAAATAGTAGGATGGAGGCCCAAACTAATTGAGAATCATGGGCCATGCACTCCCACACCCGCTTGTCCATCTTTTTTAGAGCCATTATACCATACAATTTCTCACTCCCTATAAGGTAGGGGGTTATCATTTAACCATTACTCCCTGTCTGTAACTTTGTATGTAAATGTAATTGTAAATTACCCGAAATCTTCTCAATCCCTAAGTACCTAAATGTGAGATTACAAATATTTAAAAAAATCATATCATACTTTCGAACAGAGAAGTTGCATAAAAATACATTAACTTGAAGCCTAACATGCACTTCTGCAACCAAGACTGGGTATACTTACAAAAATGAATTTACTTATACTTAGACATTATCACATTATGTATATCAACGTGATCTTTTGTCTTAATAAGGCTATACGCAAAAAAGTCTATTTAATCTTTTTCGAAAACATGTTTGTCATAACTTTGTCCCTGTCTTTAATAACAGCAAGAAAATAATATGATTTGTAAATTGTTAAGTACCGTGTTACAAATGCTTCACAAAAAATAGTAATAAATATGTATGTAGGTTGTAGGTATTGGAAAAATTAAAATTGATATTTAACATACACACTAAGAAAACCTTGAATATATTCAATTTTTCTTATTTGTTCAAAAACTTGATTTTTAAAAATAACATCTCTTCCTATTTATGTGTGAGAACTTTTCTGTGAAATTGTGTGACTAACAAGATATTTTCAGGTAACGAAGTGCTAACCATTGTAAAATTTAATAATCGCGAAAATCATTACTCAAAGATCTGATTTAATTCATATATAATAATTATTAGATAGGTGTACCCAATACTTGTGCATTTTATCTGTCCACACCTAATATTAATTTTAAATCAATCACATGCTATACTATGTACATAAATCTACTTGACAAATTCAACTTAGATTTTTTTGATGAACCTGCAAAAGGCCTACGAAAAATGCTATTTGAAGTTACTTATAGTATTTATATCTTTATTGAAATAAAATTATATTAAAATTTTCAAAATATAAATTAATATTTTTCTTAAAAAATACAACTTATACCTAACCAGTCTGTCCAAATTATGTGCAGCAATGAAACCAATTGCAGCTCACAATTTAACATACAAGCATAATCATCATTCTGTATCTGCTCCATAATCTTGGAGTAGGTATATGGACTCCACAAACTGCCTTCTATAGGCCGCCAGCGCTCGTGCATCTTCCCAAGTCAGGTCCATGTCCTGTGGTTCTAACATAAACGGCTGAAAAATGAAATATGCAAACTAACGTAATTATTAATTATTTTCCTTTCTAAAATTGATAAAAGAATATTGTGTTAACCTATAGTAAAATAGTATTATCAATATAATGTTTTACACCATCGGTAAGAAGTATAGACAGAATAATATGTGTCTGGATTGTATTTAAAAATAGACATTTCCATCTAGAAATGACTAATCATATTCTCTTATTTTTGCTGCTAGGTACTTAAAATTTACATATGACAAATCTTGGGGTCTTATCTTAAACCCTTAAGATAAGACAGACCCTTGTGCAAAAATATTTTATTTAATATTATTAATTTGTTTATAACTAAAGAAAAGTATCAATATACAGACCTGTGCTCGCATTGTGTCAGTGGAACTTAACATTATTGTAATGCACATTATACGATATATACAATATTAGAAAAATTTTCTTCTTTCAATATAATTTATATTGGCACTAGGTAAAAGGAGTTAAAGTGTCCTAGATATTATGTTTTCTGTATTTTCTACTTTTGGATAGGTGCATTCCAAACTTAGAAATATGCTGAGTAATGAAATATAATATACATAAATACATATACCTACGTCATATACATAATATATGTATTATTAGTAATTCCTCTAAGGTAATGAACGACCGCAAGACTTTCATTTTTTAAATTAATTTAATTCGGTTTTTTACTTTTTAATATCAAAAGTTAAATAAAAAATACAATACTTATATTAAATTATTTTCATTGAGTTTTTATGTTTTTCTTTGTTTTTTTTTGTGGAAAATAAATATAATTTTCTTGATATATTACATATTTTGATATTTATATAAATATCCGATCGTTCCAAATATTACCGATGACTTTAGATCATACTATTTATACTTTTAACATTTAAAAACGGATCATAAAAATATATCGGCGTATGCGCAAGAGAAGATGTATGAATGTAGAGGAAGCAAAGGAAGTATGTCGGGACAGAGTGGTATGGGTTCTATCCTCTTTGCCTACCCCTACGGGAAATGGCGTGATGGTTAGTTAGTTATAAAAATACACTACTTGCTTGTACTTCTACAAGAAATTTGTTAAAAATTCAGTAAAACAGCGGTCAGACCTTTTATCTCATGCTAAGGATGAAAAACCAAAATTGAAAACAAACAAGGATGGATGAAAAATTTACTATATCGCACCGTGAATACTAAACTGCACTAACTCAAAAAAGTCAACCTTTAGGAAATCGCAAAAATGTGATTTTATTTCGGTACTGTTTAATTAAACCTGAATTTTTTTTAATGTAATATTTCGAAATGGGAAAGAGAGAGAAACACGCTTCTTGAACAGAAATGTGGCGGTCGGTGTGAGTTGTAGCGTGGTGTTCTCAGTTCATATAGACAAATTAGGACTTGTGCAGTATAGTATTCATGGTGCGATATGTTAGCATTAAATCTGCATATTACCCTAATATTGGTGGAAACCTTTGAATACTCGAGAGAAATGGCTGTCACGTGACTCGCGGCGTTCCTTCATACAATGGTAGCCCTTCATTTTCTTCCTGGAATTTAAAACTAGAGCAATGATTTAGTAGAGTGGCCGCGGATCATGAGACAGCCATTCCTCTTAATATAATACAATAGTATACTAGTATTATAATGGAGTGGTTTAAACTTAACACTTCAAATTTGTATAGCATAACTGAATCTGAAGCAATTTTTGCACTTTGAAATAAAAAAAATTAATCCATTGTTTTATTGTTTTCATTCTGTTGTACATACTTACATTTTCTCTTAGTTTTTTGCTGTGGGTTTTAAGTAATTTAACCAGCATTTTAATTTGTTTTAGAATAATTATTACTTATTAAATCAATTTTTCATTTCAGACGAAGATGTGTCGAGTGAAGTAGATAATGAGGAGAACGGTCAGCAATCCGATATCAATATTAGTGATGTCCGTAAGTACATTCTGGACCTTCCAATTTATAATATATACTATCTGCAATACTGTGCATGTTTTGCGATATCAAACTCACCTATCTTATACACTGACTCCAATGAATGTGAGACTATTTTAGACAAAAGACTTATTTAGAGAATACATTATCGCAAGTACTCTAGCTCTCATATTAAATACACACATACTTAGCTGTACTGTTCTAATTTTTTGTATTCGAGTCCATATGGAACACGTAATAAAACTATTATTTCTCCTCTTAATATTTTATAATAATTACCTACTACCTACATAGTTAAAATAAAATGTAATTTAGTTGCAGTTATCCAAACAACCGATCCAAATTACGAAGAGACGGTACAGCGGCACGAGCCGGAGAATAATATGTTCAACGGCGGCGGTCTGGCTCGGTCTTCGCAGCACATATCGGAACCCCCCTTGTCCCTCCCGCAGCTACCGACAGCCGCCCCCAACTCCCCCACCACAGTAGGCGGAGTGCCTACGTCAAGATCATAGAACAACCAGCATCAAAGGCACTTAGGTACTTAAATATTTACTTTCTCAACAGAAAATCTCCTACCTGAAGCGATGAATGAAATGTACAAAATATGCTTGTTTGGTTACTTATTCAGGTTTCGATATGAGTGCGAAGGAAGATCTGCAGGATCTATACCCGGAGTGCACAGTACTCCTGAGAACAAGACGTATCCAACAATAGAAATAGTAGGCTACAGAGGCCGCGCTGTCGTAGTAGTTTCTTGCGTCACTAAAGATCCCCCTTACAGGTTTGGCTTTGGACCTAATTTTCAAGTTATTAAATTATTAATACATCATAGAAGTTTTTTTTTAAATCTGTTAATTTTTCTTTCGCAGGCCTCACCCACACAATTTAGTCGGGAAAGATGGCTGTAAAAAAGGTGTATGCACAGTAGAAATTAATTCTGACAGTATGTGTGTTTCATTTAGCAATTTAGGAATTCAATGTGTAAAGAAAAAAGATATTGAAGAAGCCCTCAGAGTTCGAGAAGAAATTCGAGTAGATCCATATAAAAGTAAGTCTCAGCAATGTATTTATCAAAAAATAATTACCGTTTGAAAATATCGTCGGTATAAAGGTAAATTAATGGACCGCAAGTATTTTGTGATTCAGTTTTTGCAACCCTTAATTTTTTTTTATCTAAGTACCTACCTTTGTACTCAAAATATTAAATTGATAAAAAAGATATTATTATCAGTATGTATTAAAGAGTTATGAGCATGTAACACTTTTGCCTCAAAATTTAATGCTTAGCGGTTACATTGATTTTCCATTCTGTTGACGGTGTATTATTTAATTTTTTTTACCTACTAAATCCATATTGTTTAATGATCACTTAAATAGAAGACTCGCCACCATTATTTGTTTAATCTACACATAAACAGAATATTTACATACAATGTGAATGTTCCAATGACAATATAATAATTTATACAGTTAAAATAATTACAAAAAATATTTCATAGTTAGTATTTAATAAATAATCATAGTGTATATAAAATGATTAAATACATAGTCTATACGTATAAAATTACTCATAAAATAGGGTAAATAAAAATATAAAACTGTCATCTGTTTCTTTTAAATTGCATATGGTTAAAAAAAAACGCAAATTTGATTACCCTTTATCTAATTTGTTTTTCACATTTAAAACTTTTTTAATTTTTAAAAATGTTTTTTTTTTGTAATATCCAGCTGGGTTCGCGCACCGTGCGCAGCCGACCAGCATAGATCTGAACGCAGTCCGGCTATGTTTCCAAGTGTTCCTGGAGGGGAAGGAAGCTGGTCGCTTCACCCTTCCCCTGGCCCCCGTGGTGTCCGACACTATATTCGACAAGAAGGCCATGAGTGATCTGGTGATCTGCAAGATGAGTCACTGCTCTGCGCCCGTTGCTGGTGGCAGGGAAATTATTTTACTTTGCGAAAAGGTAAACTTATTTACACAGTATTTTATCATTACTATAGTTCCTATCTTAAAAACGTGTTGGGTTGATAGGACTGAAAATAATTCACTAATGTATCTATAATATATAAATAAGCGAGCGAAAAGGTTTTGAGAAGCTTGGCCCTACTACTATTTAAATATAATCAAATGGTACAGGCTGGACTTTTTGTCGACTAGTAGGCGCGGGGAGGAAGTTGCGCAGTGGGGCTAGCCCTGGCTGGTCAGCTCGACATAAGTACCTACAGGTTTGATTCTTTGCAGAGAATAGGTGTTTTTGGAGCGTATTTTAAAATATTTAAATAGCATTATGATGCGTATAATAATAATAATATGTGGATTGCGTTATTGACAGCAATTTTTAGGACGCACACGGAGGGTCATTTTTGAATTTATTATGATTTACTAACCACACATTAAAATTAATTGACTAAGGAACTATTTTGAAATCCAAGATAGCGGACGCAACTTTTTTGATAAAATTATGTTGGGTTTCATTTTCAGGGGTCAAAGGGGTCCTAATTTCAAAATTGTCAATTATTTTTAAATTCAGGATGGTGGAGGCTATTTTCTTTATATTATGAATATAGGTAATAGGGGATCTCATTTGGAATTGTGAGTCGCATAAAGCTCTGACCGAAAACTCAAAAATAATTTGGCATCAAAAATAATTTTTGTCTGGTGGAAATCTGGAGTCACACCATTTTCTTATGTAGCCGACGATATACCAACAAAAAAGCTTTGATTATTTGTCTCACCCCCCACCTGTCAATGTTGATTTTGTCTGGTTTCAGGTTGCCAAAGAAGATATAAGTATAAGATTTTATGAAGAACTTGATGGTCAAGTGGTTTGGGAAGGATGGGGGGACTTTCAGCATGCTAATGTTCACAAGCAAGTTGCTATCGCTTTCCGTGCGCCGCGCTATAAAACTCTGGAAGTAGAACAACCAGTCAAGGTAATTCTGTCATTATACTTTTGTTGGTTCCACCACCCTACTGCACAGATATTTTAATTCTATTATTTTTTTTTGGTTTTCTTGGCCTTTCTTTAAACTCGACATAAGTACCTTGGTGTTTTTGGCGCGTATTTTAAAATATTCCATTAGCAAAAAAAATTTTAAAAAACAAAAGTGGAGATTTGACCGAAAATTTATTCTCTCAAATGCTTTTTAGAGTTGGTCACTTTTGCCTGAACAGTGATGATATGATATTGATCGAACTTAAAATATTGTATTTTCATAAATTATGTATATTTATCTCTTCAAAAGTACATATTTTAATGCAAAATAAAATTTATCCAGGTTTACATCCAACTTAGAAGACCATCTGATGGAGCCGCCAGCGAGGCACTGCCTTTTGAGTTACTTCCCTTAGATTCAGGTAGGACGGGACTATTATCACGACGCCGTAAAACAGATTTTAATCTTCTCAGTCAAATTTTGGCTACAGATATTCAGAACAAACGGAAGCCAATCCTGCAAAACTCCTTTGATTCTGAAGGCACTGTTACTAGTGTCTCTACCGACAAAAATAATAATAGTAACCACTCTGCCACAGCTACTTCCATGGAAACTGATAATTCCAATCATGATTTGACAGTCGATCTAACTACTCCATGTGATGAAGTCAATAAAATTGAAGATCAGATACATTTGCAAGAAAATGGAAGAGACTCTAATAATTTCGATTCATCGGAACACCATGACAAAAACTTAAATGAACTGTTAGATCAAGTGGCTGAACTCGATGAAATATATTCTGAGAATCAAACGAGGTTAAACAACATGGCTGCTATTGGCAACTATAATTCCCAGGATATGAGTATGGATATTGATGATTTCGATGATCGAAAAACTTACAGCAGCCTTCAATTAGCTTTTAAAAATCCTGTACCCATTACAGAACCTGACATATCTTACGAAGATGTTATTACTCACAAAGGTCCCATTATTGATTTGGCACCTTTAAAGCGAGACACTGATGAGAAACTTCCCCCTTTGCCGCCAAAACGTATTCGCAAAACTCCTTCTATGGAAGCTCTTCGCCCTCGGGCCCAAACACTATCAGTTAGCTCTGTAGAACAAATTCTCAAACCTGGACAGCCTATTCCTTTGTCTCATTCCCCCTCTCAGTCTCAACAACTGCTCGCCCGCCCTCAACAGGCCACTGTTACCAGATCCGCCGACTGTTTGCCCGGAAACCTGCCCTCCGCTCCACCTAAGAAGCGATCATTCTTATCGCGTATTTTCAACAGAAAATCCAAAGATAAATCTCCCACTCGCCAGTCGGCAGATAGGAAGGCTGGTAAGCCAGTAGGCAGGAGTGCAAGTAGTGTTTCTGGACAGAGACCTTCTAAGTTCAAGCAGGATATTTCTCACACATCTCTTAAAGGTTCTTCCGGAAATTTGTCATTAGGAACCTCTCTCCGTTATACTGACAGTATTACTCATATTTCGCTGCATGGCGACAACAACGATTCTTCCGTATCCCTCAATACCAACAACCGGGCGCTTTTCCCCCCGACTGATAGTGAAACTATTCTCGTAGCAGAGAATGTGTTAGCTATAGATGCATCTGCACTCAGGAAAATCCAAGATAACTTAGACCTTACAGAAGCTGAACATTACGCTCTGTATATGGCCTTAGCTCCTCATGCCACAGTGTCAGAGTTTGATGAATTGAGCTGTTATTATTCTCCAGTTGAGGGCGGGAAATTTCCACTCATGGCTCCATCCAATCAGGATAAAAACTAGTCCAATTAATTTTATTTAATAAATGTCCTTCATGTACTTTATACTTAAAGAAATTCTATAGTTTTTCTTTATCGTCCTAATAAGCTTATACTTACTATAAATGAACAAAACTTCAATATACAAAGAAGAAAATTTAAGCAGTTTTTTTTTCTTTACTCAAACAACTTGTATATGTTATAGACTTGAGACGAAAAAGACAGAAAACTGGTGGAGATCCAAATGCCCATCTTCTTAGACATTTACAGCCCCCGATGCAAGATATCGCTAGTAAGTTCTTCCAACAAACTATTTCATATTGTATACCCTCGAGGGCGGGGCTTGGGTGATGGCGCGGGAATATATTATTATAACCATATTATGTATAATGTAACCTTTACTGCATTTCTATTATCCATACACTATGCATATTGTATGTTTCTATTCTGGGACAATCCGGTGCTACTGAATGACAACTTCAAATCATAATTATTCCATGGATGATAACAATTCATGAACATGTAAGATGTTTGCATGCGCTTCTAGGTTTTAGTCATATCATCGCCATGGTGGTGAAGAGAGCTAAGCCCCATATGTACTGTATGGAGTTGTACTATTACATATTATGTACTGTACTGTATGTACATATTACATATGTTCTGTATGGAGTTGTCTCTCTTCACCACCACGATGATGATATGCAATAGCATAAAACTTATTTTATCTTTTTTATGTAAGTCTTAACTCAATCAAAACTTCCTATTTATTATAAACATTATTAAATTTAATTTAGAAATAAGTATTGTAATTGTATTTTATATGTATGGTTTTTTTTACTATCATAAAGGTGCTGGTTTAATTCATTTCAACTCATTGTATGGAAAGTGGTATTATATTATTTGTATGTATTGTATTTGTATACATAAATCTTTTTTGTTAGCATTTTATATCCTTATAGATGAAATAAATATAAACATATCATACTCAATGTGTTGTACGTTAAAATAATACTAACTTAATTGAGTTTCAACAGAAACTAAGTCTGATATGGTATTGAAAAAAGTACCATCCACCATAATATTATAATATATGTGAATTGTGCAATAACTTTATATACCAAAAATATTATGTATTATAATTAATATGTCTATTTTGACTTTTATTATCATAGTGGGTACTTATTCAAATTTTACAAACTATTTAGGTGCTGGCAACTATTTGTGTGTTTTTTATACGAGAAGTATTTCGTCGCCGTGGTGCTGAAAAGAGCTAAGTCCCGTATGTATTGTATGTGGGTTAGCTCTCTCCACTACTCGTGGTAGACGATTTGTTCTAATCTATTTATTACTCTAGTCATAGAAACTAGTCACTGTTACTTTTATAATATTTTATTGAAAGTATTGTTTGTTTTTGTGTTTATGAAAGTTTATCATTCTGCCTGTAAGGATGTTGTTTGAAGAAAATAAAATAATTATTCAACTGTATAGGTACAACATTTAGATAAGTAGCTTGAGTGAAATAAATGTATAAAATCTGGATTTAAATTTTTCCTTCTCTTCCTATTCAAATTTTCAGAAAAGTCTTTCTTATTTATGGGAGCCATTCCAACTAAGGTACGAGATAGCTGATAGTGAATAATTCTGTAGCATGGTTAAGCATGTTTTTTTTTCAGTGTCTTGTGCTTAGTAATTTTTGTATCAATTTTATAAATCGCTTTTGTGGTGTAGAAGATAGTTTACCGTAGGCATTTTTTTATATTACAAGAAAAGATCAGTTTAATAGCGTGAATGGCCATTTTTATAAATTTTTTTAAAAATATTACAGTGCACACATTGAACCCTTTGAATCTTCTAGTTTATTGGAAAAACCTTTTTCGGGGGCCCAAACATCATCAAACTACAAAACAATTAATTTAAAACCCCTTT
>JAGVSP010005666.1:0-19550 GCA_022494985.1 Micrasema minimum
AACCTTTACACCAAAGCAACTGTCAGCTAATTGTCCAAACCCAGTGATGGAAGATAAATGTGTTTAAATGAAACACGTGTTCACTGTGATAGGCCAATGAGGGAATCCACTGTTTTCTTAAGTATTTTTTTTCTATAAACGTACTATTTAACTAAGCAAAAAATATATTTTATTATTTTTTTACAAGTTATTGATGAAGATACGATTTTTTAAAGTAGCACATTTCAAATACCGCGCCCAAATACTACTATGTACTAACTGCGTCATTTTTGCAGGAGTGACGTCATAAAACGGGTTGTTTAAGGCCATGGTATTTGTCCAGCCAGTAACAAAACTGTCAAAAATCTATGCAAACTGACGCGGGAAGCACAGATAAAATATACCGTCGACTCAACTGTCATATACTGTTAACAGCTGTTCTAGGGAGACTGAATGGCGGCCATCTTTTTTGCAATAGAAGCTTGTATGTAGATTGTATTCCCATATTAAAATGCCATGGAACGCGGCTACGGGGGTTTAAAAACGGAAACGGAAAACACTACACTTAGATACAAGGAGTGACGTCATTGTTTAAGATTTTGAAATGAGTGCTATTTTCAACATTTTTTATTTATTTTTGGGTAAATTTTTGAGATATTTAATCCGACTTCAAAATTTTTAATTATTTTCGTCTACACGAAAGCATTTTTAAAATTCAATTCCGGGTGGCAGTGGATTTCCTCATTCCCACCCAACATATAGTCACCAAGCACTGTACTTTCTTATATAACAATGTTATTACCATGAACTACGCTACCACAGAAAGGTGTGTCTTGTTAGTAAACAAATATTTAGAAGTGTTGTGTACCAAGATTTAGATGAAAATGGAGTCTATTTAATACGGGTTGATACACACATGGAACAAAACTCGTTGTACAACCCGAAAACTGGTGAATCTACATCATATTTGTTAGAATGAAAAAAAAATCTTTCGTAAGTACGGCAGATTAAGTCTAATTAAGTAAATTCTTATTAAAATCCGGTTTTTTATATGTTTTCTATGTGTGAACACTATTATATTGTTAGTAATTTGCAAAAAAATATCGAAAATTTTTTTCACTTTCTTAAATCATTTTTCTCGGAAACTATGGGTCAAATCAAAATATTTTATTCTACAAAATCGTCTCCAAATATGATGTAGATTCACTGGTTTCCCGCTTGTACATCGAGTTTTGTAACACGGTGTACTACTGAAACCCTAAGTCTAACCAACATTATTGTTTATTTTTTTATTATTTCATTTAGTTAGGATTATTTTAGAATTTAATATTTTTTTTGTTCGTTTTAAAAATCGTCTTAATGATTTCGAATTAGATCGAATTCCACCTGTTTCAAATGTCAGTCTATCTGTTAAACGTTTTTCGGGCACTTCACTTTTTTTTCAGCCAATGTTCTTTGACTTTTAAGGTCAGTCAATTACAAATGACATTTTGACAACAAATGACTTTGAAACGTTATAAATATGAACGAATTGTACCAGTTTGCTTTCCCAAGTAGATTATTCGTATGAAGATGCACTTATCCTGTACCAATTCAACCACCAAAAGTCCAAATTTACGCTGCACTTACAAGATGCAATCTGCAGGCATAATGAGTGTAATACATTGAATAAGAAAGTTTATCCAAACAGAAGAAAATATCCAAGAAAGTTTATACAGTATAAACATTTCAAATACTTGTTTCTTCATTCTTGATGTCCTCATAAATGTACTTTGTACATTGTGCTATGTCGTATTTACACCGTGTAACAAAACTCGATGTACAAGCGGGAAACCAGTGAATCTACGTCGTATTTTGAGTCGATTTTGTAGAACAAAATTTTATGATTTGACTCGAAAAAATTTTCAAAAAAAATTTGTTGAAATTTTGAAAATAGAAAATCTTGTATATCGAGTTTTGTACACACCTGTTACAAGATGTAACCAAACTCGATGTACAAGCGGGAAACCAGTGAATCTACACAATATTTGAGAGTCAATTTTGTAGAATACATTTAATTTATTCGAGAAAATTGAGTACGAAGTTGATTTTTTTTTCGATAAAATTTTGCAAATCGTTTTCAAATATATCATGTATTTTGATTATAGAAAATATATATATATATATATATTTTCTTTCTATCTCTCATGTGTTTAGTATCTAAATTTATTTTGTAAAAACTGCTATTTATACTTTTGTCTTGTACAACATGTTACCAGTCTGAAGATGCCCCGTTACAGGGTGAAAGCGCTAACTGGTCAAAATAAATCAAAGTGGAATTGTACCAAGTATTTTTTATTTAACTTTAATTAGTTATATATTAAAAATTTTATCATGTATTTTGTCAAATTAATACTATCCATAATAAAAACAAATAAAAAATAGCATTTTAATATTAATTTGTGCAATTTCACTAAATCTGCGGTACTAATGAAAAGAAAAAAAAAATTTAAGCTACTGAGCTTAATTTTTTTTTTAAATCTGTTTAAAAGTCATATTACTCATTCGACTCCAAATATGATGTAGATTCACCAGTTTTCGGGTTGTACCTAGAGTTTTGTTACTCCATGTATACGTATACTATTATAGTAGAGAGGCTCTCGGAAGGCGATCGAAACATTTGTTAATAAAAATTAGATAGCCGATATTTCTCCATGTAATTGTAAGTGCAGCCCTCATTACGGAAAAAGACATTTACAAAATTCCACTAATGATTATGAACTAAGGACAGAGAGGGTTAAGAGACAACAATAGGCTTTAGTATTTTTGTAACATGTGTATTAAAATATATTTCACAGTTAAGAAGAACATCGCTTTGTGACGGCAAAACAGATAAATTGTGTGGGTGGCATATGCTCCAACTGGCTGTGCATAGACACGTACAAGTATCGTTTTATTGGATATTAATGGTGCCCCAACAGATGAAGATTTTTGTAAGAAAGAAATGTTGAAATCTATTACTAGCTGAAAGAAATCTGATGGCTTATATGAATCTTGTTGTTTAGAAAGGATGCCCTTTAAAGGCATAATGCTTTTTTGTCATAATATACTAAAAAGGCATGATGCTTTTTATGTTATAATATACTAAAAAGGCATGATGCTTTTTTGTTATAATATACTAAAAATGCATGATACTTTTTATGTTATAATATACTAAAAAGGTATGATTTTTTTTTTTTTTATAATATACTAAAAAGCATGATGCTTTTTATGTTATAATATACTAAAAAGGCATGATTATTTTATATTTTATAATATACTAAAAAGGCATGATGCTTTTTATTTTATAATATACTAAAAAAGGCATGATGCTTTTTTGTTTATAATATACTAAAAAGGCATGATGCTTTTATGTTATAATATACTATTATAAAAAAGGCATGATGTATGTTATAATATACTAAAAAGGCATGATGCATTTTATGTTATAATTCTTGATTCTTTTTATGTTATAATATACTATTATAAAAAGGCATGAAAATTGTTATGTTGTAATATACTAAAAAGGCATGATGCTTTTTATGTTATAATATACTAAAAAGGCATGATGCTTTTTTTATAACACACAAAAGGCATTTTCCCTTATCTTTATTATTTGTGAACCAAGTCGTCAAATATCTCAAAAACATGGCTTTTGACATTTCGTTGGTTAGTTTAAGTGATACACCATGTTGCATTCAACAAAGTCATAAGTTACGATAGCCACATTTCTTTCTTTGAAAACATCTTCGCCTCTGTTGGGATACCGACAGTGCTATGTTTTCAGTGGAGCATATCCGTAGTATGTGACACACTGTGCGAGAGTGACCTAATCAATGAATTTATGCAAAATCTATTTTGTCGTTCGCAACAAAACGAAAAATAAAAAACCATTGGTGCTATAACTATAATCGTTTGTCAGTCGTTGACAATAAGCTATTTACCCAATCGCTTAAAAACTTTAGTATTGTCTCCCCTTGCCTCGTGCGAGTGGCAGTGGTTAGCTGGGGTGCGGTTAGGGGGGGGGTTACCATGCAAGAGTGGTCGCGTATCCATCCCCAGTGGCCGCGGTCACATGAATAATTTGACTCAGGTGAGTTTTCCACATAAATACTTCATAGGGTTCTTCCCGATAACATGAATATTCTTGAAAAACGTTATAAATATTTAAAGTAGTATTTTTACAATTCCAAACATTATAAAACATAATGATCAAAAATTTGTTTTTCATTTATAAATTTATGTTTTAAAAAACACGAAAATACTAATGATAATTTAACGCCGTTATTGGCTAATGACGTCATACCCGTCCGACGTGAAAGGAGCGAAAATTCATTCGTAGTGAGCGCCTATAATTGCTGTGACCGTCACTAATAACACCGCATGCGCGCCAAATGAAGGAGATTTGCGAGCGATTTGGAAAAAGCGTTATTTCAAACCGAGCTAAAAAATTCATATGAATCATTAAAAAAAATTAAAAAATCCCTTGATATGGGTAATATTTTTCAATCAATTTTTTCTTAAATAAAAAATAAAAAATCCGGTAAGAATAACCCAATTGGTGACAACAACCCATGGACTCCTGGATCTCGCACTCAAGCGTAAACTAAGCATCGTGACTTTTCACAAGAAACACAGAAAATTGGGTTTTTAGCAAAACCATGCCCTAATGGCACTATTAGGTACAGATATGAAGAAGCTAGTATACTTGGTATAATTAGACCAATTCAAAAACAAATAGACAACAATTATGTCCCCTAGTGTGCTATCCAAAAAACAAGCAACTCCAAATCACTAAAGAGCCAACGAATTTGAATGTATGTATCTTGTAAACTTCATATCCGATCTGTCTATCGATCTCGCTTATTAAATAAACGATTGATTGTGTTGATTTGTTTTTGTTTGGACCAAAAAACGGAAAGCACAGTTAGTTTCGTGACTTTTTAATTTATTTTATTGCATTTAAAAAATTGGAATCTAATCTTTTCAATTCAATTCGTATTCGGCCTAGCGATGGATTTTTAATTAAAAAAAATGTATTAAATGAAAGACCTCATTTAACTGGCCTATAAGATACGCTTGTGTACGATTTTATTGGATAACTTATATATGGAATAAAAAACTCGTAGTAACAACTACCCGAAAACGGTGAATCGCTACATCATATTGTGTGAGATGATTGTGTAATAATTACTATAATTTGAGCTTTAAAAAAAAAAACATAATGAATAATAAAAGAAAGCTTTCATAAGTACCCGAAGATCTTAGTAAATAAATTGAACAGAATTCCTTTCTTTAAAAAAAATTTTTCGTTATGGATAATATTCATTTAAATTACATTTGATAACAATTTGTAAGATTCCTTGGACTGATACTGAAGCCGTAAGACTGATCATCTTAACCAAGAAAAACATTTTGCACCCATTTCACCATTGTGTGCGGATAATGGAAAAGTCGAAGTGTAAGATTGTATCGGAAAAAAAAAAAAAAGAGTAAAAACCGAACTCTACTAATGCAAAAAGATCAATTTTCTCTCTTTTCTTCTCCATTTTCCCCCCTCCCTTTTCCTCATTTTCTTCTCTCTGGGAAAATTATAGGTCAAAAAAAAAAAAAATCTCTAACGTATCCTACAAAATTTACTACAAATACGATGTATGTATGCCAGAAAGATTCAAATCAACAACATCAATCACAACATTCAACAGACCGGTAACATCCAATCATCATCACCAATCACCAGAAACCTCAAATTCACAAAAACACACACCATCACATCAAACAACTTCACACCAGTATTTTATTATTTGTAATTGTACCACCCCAATGGTAAAAAAACCCCCCACACCCCCAAACCGCGGTACCCACAGCGCCTTTTTTCTCAACCGCAAGCCTTTTCGTTCTTAAGCCCCCAGGTACCGCCCCGCCCGCCTTTCGAGATCCTTTTATTTCCTTTTTCTGGGCGTGCCTTTTCTTACTATTTTTGTTTTTTTTTTGACTTTCGTACGCCTAAAACCGGGACTGTTCAAAAATCACACACATACAAAAATTATGTATTAAATCGTCTGGGTAATTGTAAATTTATTATAATGTACAAATTTTACAAAAAACCTGATTAAAAAAACTATTAAAAAAATAAAAAAAGAAACTTCAATCCCACAATATAAACATAAACAACATTTTCAAAACTTCTATAAAAAAACCTAAAAACATTAACTTCTATCACAACACAAAATCTATAAACTCTAAAAACTTAATCTTTCCATTTTCTATTAACTGCCTTAAAAACTTAAACTACTAAATCCCACAAACTTAAAACATAAACTAAACTATCTATTCTATAAAAAAATAAAAAATTAAAAAAAAAAAAAAAAAAAAAATAAAAAAAAAACTTATCTAAATCCCACGAGAAAAAAAAAAAATCACAAAAAACAAACACAGTACACACACCCACGATCCACACAACCACTACAACCCACGCACCAGCACATAAACAACGATAAAAACACACAATCCCGACAAAATTTAAACTACTTCTTTTTCTATCCACCGACAACAACCACCAAATCACGAGCCCACAGAACACACATTCCTAAATCACAAACTTATCTAACCCTATCACACAGCGCAAATAACTAAAAAACTTAAAAAAACTAACTTAAAACTTAGAACTTTTTGTTTTGCTAACTTTTCTTTGTCCTACTAGTTAAAAAACTCTTTTCTATCCAAAACTTAAACTTCTATTCTAATCATTTATAAAACTTTTTAAAAATTTTTTCTATTAATTCTAATCACTACATAATCTAATTAACTTATTACTACTTTTCTTTAAACTTCTTTAAAAAACATAACTTAACTCTTTAACTGAACCCATCTATCCACAACGACTTCACGACAAAGAAACACACAAACGAAAGAGAAAAAAAGACAACGAGAACAATCAACACAAAAAAAAAAAACGAAATATCCAACCCTCACGGATGCCCACAACAACAAAACATTCATTGCTATCCCACACACAGCAAGAAACGGTCCCCAACAAGAAAACTAAACTTTATCTCTCTTCTATAACTTCTACTAAAAAAACTATCTTTTCTTCTATCATTATTTGATCACAAAACTTAATTATCTATAAAAAACTTCTAATTCCTATCCACCTACAAGCAAAAAATCCCCACACACAAAACACCCCAAGACGCTAAAAAACAACCCACAACATATAAAAAAGCGACACTACCACAGACAAACACACAATTGCTCATTGTAACCAACTATCACACACGACAAACACCACCACAACCCACAACACCCCCAAAAACACCAATAATCACAGCATCCCGACACTTCAAAAACTACTTCTTGTGAAACATGAAACAAAAACTACTTTTAACTACTCCTAAACTTAAAACTGACTAGAAACCACAACACAAACCACACCCCACAAACCATCCACACCACAATCCACCACAAAACGTCAGAAACATAACATCTATGCCAGCGAATCAAGACCAAAAATCCACAAACAAAATCTCAACAATACACACAAAAAAGAAACTTCGACAACACCATAACAACGAGAATCCACACCACAAAGACAACAAGAACATATTCTATCACAATCGCACTACCAACCTACACATCAAATCAATAACACCAACTAAAACCAAAACACCCCCCCTACGCCACACCCCCTACCACTCCACGAGTGACCTCCCAGCGCCACCCACAACATAACCACACACTACACAGACCCCCGCAACACCAAAACCCCAACCCATCAGATTCTAACGTCAAACATAAGCCACACCCACAAACACTTTCATATTCACAACCACAACACCTACAAACTGCACCAACACCATAACACCCTAGATAAGACCAATACAAACACACCCCACAACTCAACCAACA
The DNA here is from genome assembly GCA_022494985.1 of Micrasema minimum. Taxonomy (NCBI): domain Eukaryota; kingdom Metazoa; phylum Arthropoda; class Insecta; order Trichoptera; family Brachycentridae; genus Micrasema; species Micrasema minimum. The sequence goes on from JAGVSP010005666.1 coordinate 7,906, forward strand.
CAACATCCTCCGCCCACACATCCACAACCACCACACACCCTCCACCCCCCCCCACCCCCCCCCCCCCCCCCCCAACCCCCTCTTACGGCCACCACCTCCCCCCTACACCCAAAACACACCCCCTCCCCACACACCCCCCCCCCCACCCCCACACCAGCCCCCCCCCCCCCCACCCCCCCCCCCCCACTCCCCCGTCCCCCCCCCCCACCCCCCCCCCCACTACACCACACCACCACCCACACACCACAAACCCCCACCACCCCAACACCAAACACACCCACCCCCCATCCCCCCACTGCCCCCCCCACCCCCCACCAATTAATAACTTAACTTATCAAAAAAAAAACACACCCGAAATATAATAAATAAATATTATAAAAAAAAAATAAATAAAACAGTAACTAAAAATAAAGGGTGGGATAATAAATAAAAAAAAAAAAAAAAAAAAAAAATGTTGGGTTTTTGAAAAAAATTAAACAAATAAAACTAATACAAAATCACAAACAAAACCAATAAAAAAAAATATATAAAAAAAACAAAAAAAATAAAAAACACAAAAAAAAAACAACAAAACACAAACCAACACAAACATCATTACCGCCACTACACAACCTCCCACCACACACACAACACAACCGGACACCCACACCAAACACACAATCCCTCCGTGTCTCCCAGAAGTACTTCCCCACAAAACCATCCCAACAAAAACACAACCCACACACTACAAAACCCCGCCCTAACCAACCCCAACCACGCAACCTCGGCCCACCCCAACCCATCTACAACACCAAACACCCACACACTCACATACTCCCCCCCCCCTCCAATACAATCCTTCCCCACAATCCACCTCCCAAAAATAAAACCCCAATCCCTAACCTACCTAAAACCCCAAAAACGCAAAAAACCCAAAAAAACACATGAACCCAATACAACCGCAACACCACCCTAAACACCCATCCCAGACCCCCAACATATAAAACAATATATATACATATAACCCCCCCGCCCACCCCCGAACCCCATCCCAAAATACCAAAACCACACCCAACCCACCCCACTACACCACATGCGTAGGCTCCCCATTCACACCACCCCCCTATTGCACCCTCACCGGTCCAACACCCCAGCCCCCTCCCCCCCACCAACACTCCACCTTACACCCGCCCCAACCTACACTCAACACACCCATCCCCCCATCCACCCCACCACATGCCCCAACCCCCCACCTGAGGAGGTATCCCCAGCCTCCAACTACAGCACTATTGTTCCTAACCGCAAAGCCCCTACACACACATCGACCGCCAAACAAAACACATTCGTCCCCGGGGAGTGGGGAGCCAGGCAACCACTACAAATGCCTACACCCAACAACCACCAAACACACCGGGTAGACCCAACCACCACCCGCAGCTCCAACACACACCTTCCCCCCCCAAACCAAAAAAAACAACCACACCAACTACAAACAACAACCACCTACGCAAAACACCTCCACACAACAACAACCACCCCTATCCCCAACCAACACCCACCGCACACACCAAACCCCACAACACAACTTAAACCCCCACATACACCAGCCACCCACACCACACAAAAACCCCCCCAACAGCCAAAAACAAACCATCCACAACACAAGACCCAAACAACCCACACCACCCAACAACTACCGACCCCAAAAAAACAAAAGAAACACTACAACAACACACCACAACTAACACCCCACTTAAAACAACCAACACCGAATCACACTACCAATACACCCACCAAACACAACCCACATCACGCCACCAAAAAAAAACCATTAAAAAACCACAAACCACCCCCCCCCCACAACCCATACAACTCTACCACAAGCCAAACAACACAACACTCCAACCCAAATACAACCCGCCACAGACACAACAAACGCAACCCGAAAAACCCCACAAAGAACAACGCCCCAAACAATGAATACACAGACAACCAATCCCCAAAACACACGCACCGCCAACACCCAACAAAAACCACCCCACTAAACACACCCCCCACCCACAAACCACCACCAACCCCCCCCCAACACAAACAACAAACACACCACACAACCATACCAACATGCACCCAAACACCCAACCTACACCACCCACCACCCAACCCAACCACAAAAACCACAAACAAAACCATCACAACACCAAAACAACTCTTAAACACACACGTCCCAGAACCTTAAAAAAACCCAACACAGCAACACCACAAGAAACCACAAGCTCAAATCCCAACCCAAACACACACACCACCCCCAAACCCACACACCCTCCCCCCAATCAAACAACCCACTCACACAAACTAAACACTTTACAACACCAACACACCCCTCAACCAAACACCCCGCGACCCACAACCCAAAAAACACCCAACACACAACAACAAAACAAACCAACCACCAAAACTAGCGCAACACTAATCACACCAACCAACTCCCTAACCCCACAACACCCGACCTTGACCTCCTAAGCACCCCAAAAACCACCCAAAAACACAACAAAAAACACAAAAACCACACCCACAAATTACAAACAGACACCATAGCCAACTTACTCAAACACACAAACCCCCAGCTCGACACACCCACCCAACCCCGCAACACACCACCACACCTCCAAAAACACCCCAAACTACCCCCCCCGCACAAAACAACAAAAGCCCGCAACCCCACCCCACTCACACCAAAGCAACACCAAAAAACCACAAACACCCACCAACCACATCCTCAACGCAACGGCAACAAGAAACGCCAAATACCCAAAAACACAGCCCCACCCCAAACCCACCACCAAAACACAAACACGACCACCCAACAACTACCCAAGACCAAAAGGACAAACCACTCCCCAACCCCAAAACACCAAAATCAACACAAACAACAAAAGAACCAACGCTCCAAACAACACCAAAAAAAAAACCATCCCTCCTCAACCTCACCCACCCCAAAGACAAACACAAACCCACCACAAACCACCCCCAGCCACACAACCCCCCCCCACCTAAAACAGCCAACACCCCGCCCCCAACCCCCCAACACACAACACAACCCCCAGCCACACACCACGGCCACCCAACACTAACCCCACCCCAGCAAAAACCCCCCCACCATAGAACCCCGACACAACCCAACCCCCCCACTCCCACAACTCAACAAACCCACCACATACACAAAAACCCCACAACCCACACAAAACCCCCACACCACAACCCCAACACCCCACCACGCCAACACCCACACCCCCCCCCAATCAAACAAACCAACAAAAAACACCCACCACAGAACCCACCCTAGCCCAGACAAAACACCCACAAACACAACAACCAAACCCAACAAAAAAAACCACACCACAAAAACCACCCCACACCACTAGTCTTGACACAACTTCCAAACGACAACCCACCCCAAAAACAAACCATAACAGAGCTAACCATCAACCAGACAAAAAGGACATACACCACTCAACCCCAAACACCTACCCCCCAACGCACCACCCTACGAATATTATTCCCGCCAACTTTCGAGAATATACAATCATTTTATTTTAACCATTTTCACCATTCTTTTTCATTCATTTAAGTTTTAGCATCAGTAGTTAGTTTTTGTGAATAAACGACCATTGTAAAAACGTAAGTACCTGTTTTACTCTCTCTCTCTGTGCACCCACATACATCTGGTATACTCACGAAATGTACTACTCAATTAGCCACCAACTAGGTGACTAAAAGAGTATAGTATATGTACTCGGATGGCTTCGGCGATGGCTCTCTTAAAAGAGAAACGATTGCGCTGGCTCAGCCATGCGAGTCGTATGGAGGATGGCCGAATACCAAAACATATTTTGTATGTTGAACTTTGCGATGCCAGAAGATCCCATGGAGGTCAGTGATTGCGCTTTAAGGATGTCTGTAAACGCGATATGAAGACATTTCGCATGGACGCTGATAATTGGGAAAATCACGCCAGGGACAGAATGGCATGGAGGAGGAGCTAAGGGAAGGCAGATCGGCACATGACAGTCTCTGGCTGGAGAGTTTGAGACTTAGAAGACCGCGAGCGAAGCAGCTACTAACTGGATCCCCCCCACAACCTGGAGGTGTGAGAGATGTGGTCGACTGTGCAGGTCTTGTATAGGACTGTGAAGCCTGATGAGTGCCGCATGAAGATGCGGCACTCATCATCTTCCGAAGACGGACGATCGCCATAAAAAAAGAGTATAGCGCTCTGCGAGAATTTTTTTGGGTAGCCCTACTTGCATACACTCTTATTCTCTTTGATTCTTGTCACAATGTTCCTCACAGTCTGCCTTATATAAACAGTTTCACAGCTTTCTAGACCGTTTCAAATGGGTCCCGATTTTTTGCTGATTATAGTAAGTTGCACTTTTGAGATTGTAACAAACACGAAAAGAAACACACCCAGAAAAAAATCATCCATATTCTGAAGGCCGTGGAAACATACGAACTTTGAATTGAAAAGTTTAATTGTTGAGAGAAATCGTGTTACTGAGTTGATTAAAGTGTCTTTCAATTTCTAATGTTAGCTATTAAAATTTTCGCCCTACTATTCACATAATTTGAAAAAAAACTCAATCAGACTACCGATTTTAAAAAAAATAAGTCACGTATTAAAAAGCAGAAAACCCTAAACCCATAATTCGAAAAAAATATATTTTTAAATAAATTATACTCACCAGAATTATTTCACGAAACACTAATATTTTTCCAACACAGCGATTTTAAATTTTAAATATCAACAAGCAAACACTGTACAATTTTACTTCAAAAAAAAAAACACCACAATATTTAAAAAAAAAAACACAAATTTTTAAACATCTTAGTTGGCCAAAATATTTAAACAGAAACTTGTCTATAAAATCACCTTACACAAATTAATACTCTTGATCTAATGACTTTTTTTTAAATCGTAGAATAGGGTTGTTTCCGATAGCATGAATATCCTTGAAAACGTTATAAATATTTAAAGTATTTAAAGTAAGAACCCAATTGCAAATTATAATTTCTTATGATCATGAAGTTGACTTTATTTGATCCTGATTGTGCTGGTTGAAACAATAGATGTATAGGTACACCTTGTAACAAAACTCGATGTACAAGCGGGAAACCGGTGAATCTACGTCATATTTGGAGTCGATTTTGTAGAATAAAATTTTTGGATTTGTCCCTTAGTTCTCGAGAAAATTGAGTAAGAAGTTTTTTTTTTGAGAAATTCGTAAAAATTATTATCAAATATAATTTATTTGGTCAAATTAATACTATCCATAAAGAAAACTAAATTTTACTTAATCTACGGTAGTTTTTATGAAAGCTTTTACAAGAAACTCGTGTTTACTCGGTTGAAACAAAATGCCGCCTTTATAGTTCCTGCATCACACCTGTTCTCCTCTATCTATGGCTGCGAATCGTGGCACCTAACCAGGGCCCAAGACAACAGACTTCGGAGTTTTGAGAATAGGTGGAGAATAGGAAAATTTTAGGTGTGCGGTGGTTTGACTTTGTAAGGAGTACAGAGGTGAGGCAACGGACACAGTAACCCTTGGTATCTACTGTCATCCGGCGAAGGCGTTTCGGCTGGCTAGGCCATATACTACGTACGCCTCCCGAGAGCCGCCACCGTGCTCGCCTATTTTACAAGGCATCAGGCTCTCTGCGTCCTGGTCGTCCACTGTTGACAATTCGTCGGCAGTTTGCGTCAGAGCTGCGGGGCTTGGACTTGACTTGGGAGGATGCGCGGGAGCTGGCGGCCGATCGCTTGGCCTGGAGGCAGTTTGTGGATTCCATATGCTCCACATAGGGAGCGGATATGGTATGACGATGATGATGATTTTACAAGAAAACAAATAGTTAATAAATGTCATTACTCAATCAGCTCTAAATATGATGTAGATTCACCAGTTTTTGGGTTGTACTACGAGTTTTGTTACACCCTGTATATCTCAAATAAAATGATACCTACATTTCTTGAATCAATCAAAATCAAGATTAGAGAAGTCATTTTCGTCACCATAACAAAAATTAAATAATATTACATTTATGAAAAGATAAAACGAAGTATTGTGTGCGTTTGAAGTTGAATTGAATGAATATGAAAGGTAAATGGCTATAGGTGAATGTTACGATTTCGTAATTTAATCTGAGAGACTTATAGTCAGTTTATATTGAATAATGTATTGCAGACTCATAGCGATTCTGATAAAGCTATGCTTGAATGTGACGAGGTCTCATAGCGATTTTGATAAAGCTATGCTTGAATGTGACAAGGTCTCATAGCGATTCTGATAAAGCTATGCTTGAATGTGACAAGGTCTCATAGCGATTCGGATAAAGCTATGCTTGAATGTGACAAGGTCGCATAGCGATTCTGATAGAGCTATGCTTGAATGTGACAAGGTCTCATAGCGATTCTGATAAAGCTATGCTTGAATGTGACAAGGTCGCATAGCGATTCTGATAAAGCTATGCTTGAATGTGACAAGGTCTCATAGCGATTCTGATAATGCTATGCTTGAATGTGACAAAGTAGTTGAATATGATAATTTTTTGGTTGTAAGGGGTTTTTTTAGTTGATTCTAATAAATTTAAAGTTAACTATGAAGTTTATTGTCGAAACTGATTAAATCAACATGTACAACATCTGGTTTCGATACCGAATGTTATTTTGTAATAAAAATTGTTAGTTTAACAGTTAATTCTGATGTGATATGAGAAAAAAGGCTTGTAACACAACATTTTCTGTTAATGCAGAAAATAAAACAAAAAAATCACAAAACCATCGGTGCAATCCGTCTGTAAATCGGACATCTAATAAGCGAGATATGACCATTCAAAGTTAAGAGTTTTAAATGTAAAATCCAAACTTGAAATTATTGTATCTCGCTTATTAATTATCCGATTTACAAACGGATGGCACTGATGGTTTTCTGATTTTTCGTTTTATTTTTCCGCATCCACAGAAAATTTTGTGTGATAAAAAATAATTTATTGAAATAAATCAGTAGTCGATTGTATTAAGTAGATATTTGGATGTAATAAATAAACTATTAAAAGTGATTGTGATGGATGATTGAATAATTATACTAAAAGAATGATGAAAAGTCTGTTTACATCGGCTAAACCACAGTGCGATAGTTTGTTAATATTTCATACCAGAAATCGTCTAGATTTTATGTTAATATATTTCATGTTAGTTTAGGGATAATTCAACGATTCGTGATGTACAAAGGACAGAAACAAAACAGATATTCCTTGCATACCTACGGTGTGCGACCAAGCCTAGACTACTCCGGTGAGACAACTTCCCATAGTTTAGTTTACAGAAAATGTGTGACTAACCTAAGGCTGGAAGTCATAGTCATAAGCATAGAGTGGTCACTTAGCACGCTGCCGTTTCTCCATACATAGTCCTCACATTTCTCCCTTGAATTTAGGCTATAGTAATGATTTTTTCACAGTTGTGACGCGTAATTGACGGTGATCGGTACAATATTTTTGATAATTTACCGATTAAAGTCGTTAAACTAGTCACTACTGCGATATATCTGCATGTGCTTAAGCGTGTTTGGATGGACTTATCCTTACTCTAGTGCCAAATTCCAGGGAGAAATTCAAGGACCACGTTTGTACGGAGAAATGGAGCAAGCCACATAACCACGCATCCTATTAATCAATCTCAGCTGGGCTCTAATCGACAACGTGTCTACATGTAGATATATAAGTTGATACATGGTAAATACAAGGATTTATCTTTGAATCGAGAAAATTCGAAGATAAATGCTTATATTGACTTTTATCTACTTAAATAAATATCCACATTTAGAAACACTGAGGATCGAAGCTTTGATTACAGTTTTACACATATAATTTAAATTAAAATTTAATGTTTAGAACATATTCTGAACCTAGCTCCTAAATTCATGTTCAGCCAATCAAAATCATGAAATAAGTAGGTACTCGCCAAGTTCAAAATATGTTCTATCCCAAATTTGAATTTAAATTCTAAGCATAGAACATGTTATTCAGGTCCCAGCTTCGATTGACTGAACGACCAAGATTTTCAGCCCAAGTCTAAACAAATAATGGATTGGTACCGTCCGCAAAGCCAGAGTTATCATAATACTAAATTCGAATCATGACGTAAGCGTATCTCTATAGACCACAAAAGACTGTTATTTAGCTTGTTAAGAATAACACAGATTTGAAGCCTCTAGCGCAATCATTGACAACAAAAAGAAAAGAGATTGAATGAGTATTATCGATTGAACACATTAATAGGATAACACTCGGTTATATAACTAATCCTCATTTTTCCCCATGGAATTTAGCCAAGAGAAATGATTTTTTCACACGTTTTAGACACAGTCCCATTTTCTAAAGAATTCAACTTCTTTAAGAAATAAATTATCAAAAAAACAAGAGCAAATACGCATCTGGTCGATATCTAACTAACCATCACGCCATTTCACCGTAGGGGTAGGCAGAGAGGATAGAACGCCATACCACTCTGTCCTGACATACTTCCCTTGCTTCTTCTACATTCATACATCTTCTAGTGGACATACGCCGATTATTCCGACTTTTCACATGTCCACTTTCAAGTAGGTACTTGTCGTACTTGGTCATGCCATGTCTTTCTCGGCCTTCCTCGGCTTGTACGTCCAGGCGCACTTGCATTTAAACTTATTTTAGCCGTTCTTTCATCACTCATTCGCTCCACATGACCAAAAACAGCCCTGTAAAAATTTTTTGTCGATAATGCTTATCTCAGCCTTGCACTCTGCTCTAATTTGGACATTTGTACACCTATCATACATAGTCTTACCACACAGAGAGAGACATTTCAACAGCATTCAGTCTACTTTCATCCTTCTTTTTCCAACACCACGCTTCACTACCATACACAAGGGTTAGTACCAGAACTCCGTTGTGTACTGCCAATTTCGCTTCTTTCGATAAGTTCTTATTTGTAACTATCGATTTCAAGGCACCATTAACTCTGTTTCCTTCTCTCAATGTCCTTATCCACACTTCCGTCTCTTGTAAACATACTTTCCAAATATACAAATTCTTTAACCTGCTTTAATCTGTCTCCATTTATCTTACATACAGGTATCTAAAACAAGCGAAAAAATCATTGGTGTGCTAGAGCCTAGTTCCAAAGAGAAAATTGAGGGATACTATAGTGTGATAGAACAACATTCCCCGTAATTTTAAATCCGTCTATTCTTGTTTCTGCGCATTTTATGTCATTGATTGCTCTATGACTCGAGTGATAAGAAAAAAATAGGACATCGTTTAGCAAAAGCGATTAGCTGTGACAATTTAAATGTGATATTATTTTAGAGAATTAAGTAGACCATTAATATGAACAAGTCCTTTCCCTCCAATACATGACATGCAAAAATGGACTTCAAACGGAGTTAAGCGAAATCTCGGGACAAATTAATTAATATTATGTAATAAACCTTACCTTGGGGCGGCGAAATGGAAAATCGAGAGATGTAACTTGAGAATATTTTGAACATATCGTCGTCGTTCAGGCAAAAGTCACTAAGTCAATTGCAATTCTCTCTTACAAATATCTCTTTCTCCATTTATTTAGTCAATTGTAGATTAAATAAAAACACTACTAGTGAATATTCACAACATTGATTATTTGAAAACTGTTCCTGGAGTTAGCGATTTTTGAAAACTTGGAGTTGGCGATTTTTGAAAACTTGGAGTTGGCGATTTTTGAAAACAGTGTTTTTGGAGTTAGCGATTTTTGAAAACGTGGAGTTGGCGATTTTTGAAAACAGTGTTTTTGGAGTTAGCGATTTTTGAAAACTTGGAGTTAGCGATTTTTGAAAACAGTGTTTCTGGAGTTAGCGATTTTTTTTGTCTGAACGGTGACAATACATGACGAAGAAGATAATCTTCTCTCTCTGAGTTAAGATTTTCGATAATATCTTGAGATTTACATTTGATCCTTTGATCTGTACTAAAAAGTTCTTTTGGTCATGTAACATTTACAGTGCTAAATCCACAACATTTAATGATGTAATGTGCAGAAAATGTTGACTTCGAGTAAATTGAATGAACGAAAATATACATATTTTTATGAAATTTTACATTACCTTCCATGGGAAAATGTAATCGAACATGTAACAAATAAAATTTTGTACTAATATCAATATTTTCGTGCAGAAACTCAAGTTTTAAGCCCTAGTTATATCTCTCGACTTTCCATTACATTCGCAGCCCCTCTATGCTAGAAATTCATGAGAAATACAAACAGAGGATACAACGCCACACCAATGTATCGTTATACATAAAAGCTTAACAGGTTTAGATAAAAATACAGCTACTTATCGAAGCCCTTGTGATAAATATAACAGTGCAGTGTTTATGGAAATGTGTTTTTCAAATTTCGTTTAAAAATTTGAAAAACACTATAAAACCACGTTTTTTTTTACCCCGAGTCGCCAGTTAAAAATAAAGTTAAAACACAAAGACAATCTAGAAAATATTAAAGCAAAATGGAACCCAAACCATTCAAATATCCATTTTTGCATGCCACCTCAAATTCCAAGATAACTTAAATATTTTATAATCATACATTTTACAAACGGCTTCGCACAGAAGCCTAATTCCACTCCAGAAAAGAAACCATTTTGTTTCATTTTGACAGATCACTTTTAATTTTTCCGTGGTGGCAACACCGCTGTCAAATCGAACACAAAATGGCTTCTTTTATACATAATCAAGAGATGAAAACAAATATGGTGATAATATAATGTAAATGGGTCGTGTGAGACTTAATTTATAATATTATGTGAACCCAACACAAAACGCCTACCGAATTAAATATGATAGAAATATACAGGTTTTAAAGTCTATAAATTTTATATTGCATTCCTATAAACGTTAGAAGACTATTTTTGAAATGAGAAACCATAGATAAAGGTATATTCTGTAGGCGATCATAAATTATTTTTTTTAAAATTTTAACATTAATTCATTTAATAATTTTTTTATTTGATAGCAGAAAAATAAAACGAAAATTCTCAGAACCAATAGTGCATTCTGTTTGTCAATCGGATAATTACTAAGCCTTCGTCCGCCTCGCTGTGTAGCGGTTAACGCGTTAGGCTACAATACATGAGGTCACGAGTTAGACTACCATATGGGTCAATATCAAACATTTTTTTCAATGCGATTATTCACATAAAAATATTTCATATGTGATACCTCGGACTGGCGTGAAGATGGTGTACCAATAAGGGAAGTAGTAGTAATAATTCAATTGTTGACAAACAGATGGCACTTGATGATTTTGTGTTTTTGGTTTTAATTTACTGAAAAAAATAATAGTTTTTTTGTATGCACAAAGCGAGAAAAATGTGCAGTGACTAAATTTAAAAAAAAAACTTAAGTATCACATTAAACAATTAATTATAAATTCATTTAAGAGGCTCTTATTTTTAATTTTTAAACATATTAAGTAATTTATTTTTAAAGTGCGTACAAAAATATGATTTATATAAAAAGGCAACAGTGTATATTTAACAGCTTACTTTTATAAAAAAAAAAGAAAAATCTTAGCAAAAATACTTAAACCT
>JAGVSP010005667.1:0-10162 GCA_022494985.1 Micrasema minimum
AAAATGAGATTTTTTCTTAATTTTAGGAGAAACCTGTGTCCACCTGGCGGCGCTGGGAGGTCACATTGATGTCCTAAAACAACTAGTTTTGGTATGGTGCCAACATTAATGCCACTGTGAGTACATATTATAAATAAATATAAATTACCCTTTTTACCATTTTTCTATTTTTAAATGCAATTTTTAATTTAAAGAAAAATCATTTAAATACTTATAAAACCAAGTAAAAAACATGCTCATAAAAGCACATACTAATTGTATTCATTAGGTACTTACTTCATATTTTGAATTAAAACCGCGCTATATGAATTTCCATTCCTTTATTATTTATTCAATTAGTTATTATGAAGTTTTTTATGTTTAATATTTTTTAATAAAAATATTTGTAGCATCCAAAATAAAATTTTAAGAAACAGTGCATAATTCCGTTTGAATCGTCTTGAACTGTTGTGATTTTTGTTGACCGGGGTGTATAAAAAATTAAAAATGAATAGAAACTATGACACATATAAAAACAATAAAATAAATAATAACAAATACATCTCAAAGTATTCACTAGCACCAAGATCATGCTTATCCCACCATGTGTCGCCGTCTACATCAACTTTGTACAAAATGATAATTTTGCTATCTTGACAGGAGAACAAGAGCGGCTGCACAGTCCTGCACATTGCCATTGAGCGGCGTGACCTGATGCTGCTGCGGTACTTGGTGAGTGAGTGCCCGCTGCTGGTGACCGGCGCCCGGACCTACGCGGGGCTCTCGGCCTTCCAACTCGGGAGGGAGCAGCTCCTTGCTGCGGCTACACCGCCAGTCAGGAAGATGAGGAAGACGACGATGACTATGTTGAAACTGACAGCGACGACGACAGCGACTTTGATAATCAGGTATGACCAACTCGGTCATCTTCATTCTAAATATGTATATATTACTTTCTAATGAAAATGCTCAAATAAGTATTTTATTTTTATTTTATTTTTTATTTTTATTTTTATTTTATTTAACCACCTCAACAGGCCAGGAGGCCCAATTTCAGAGGGGAACAACGTCACAAACACCCAGGCTTGAGAAAAATAACTTTTTATTTTTGTGTTCTCACCGGGAATCGAACCCGGAACCTCCGTATCGTGAGTCCAGTGTCTTAACCATTACGCTACGGAGGCCGTATTTACGTGGAATCGGGTGGCGGTCCCTTGATAGTTCAGATCGAGTTCTGACTCCGCCACAACCAGATTTCTACTTTCAAGCACGAGCTGCCTAGGTGGTTTAATTTACTTGATGTACTGTGTTTTTCCTGAATAAATGAAAATAAATAATAACAATTTACATTTTTTACAGATCCAGTTTGGCAATTCGAGTTATTTCAACAGTAGTCTTCGGGGTGGAGAAATAAATGTGGCCTGATGAAGCGGATTCTCATATATTCTCTTAATATATCCACATCTCACTGGACCCTACTTGATGATGGAAATTTTTCAAACTGCTGTGTGGGAAACTGCAGTTACTTCATTCTTATCCTATAAAAATTATTACTATCAAATAATTTTGTTATAGTTGAGATCAAAATTTTATTCCTACTATTTTAACTAATACAATAATTATTTCTTCACTGTGGTTTTCCATTTTTTCTTTATTATCAAACATTTTTACCTCGTAATTGATTCATTCCTCCTATCTACATCTCTATTTGATATACTTTTATCTTACATAGCTAAAAAAATTTAAATAGCTTTATACCAATGTGCATTATATTGCACGCCTTCTTGTGAAGTAATGTTGCCCGTTTTGGACTTTGATTAATACATAGAATAAGAAAATTATCCCTAAAATAGATGGATACCTTAAATCTTTGTTCAGAAAAGCTAATTTTTGGAACACAGTAAATTATATTTTCAAATTCTAATAATATTATAAAGTTGTAGCCCTCATATAACACAAAGGTGTATTTGTAAATATATATAAATACACTAGACTGTAATAAATTATGCAATGAGGTTACCCATTATATATATTTATTATCATTTAAGAACTTAACTATGTGAACATGCCTATTGTAGGTTTCCATAGTATTGTACTTCTTCCCTTTAGTGTTAGATTAAGATATGACTGTATAAATTAGTTAAATAATAAGATTATCGGAAACAAATCTTTATTCCAAAAATGAATAATGTGTATAATGTAATATGTATTTATTTAGTTTTAAAGGACTGAATAAAGTTTTCCGTCAACTGTATGAAGTGGTTAATATTCCTCGTAACAATGGATGCGAGTTTATATTCGCGTAACATAATGTGTTGCAAGTTTATATTCACGTAACATAATGTGTTGCAAGTTTATATTGCTCGTAACATAATGGATGCGAGTTTATATTGATAATTGTAACATAATGATGTGCGAGTTTATATTCTTCGTAACGTTGTGTTATTAGCGTATATTCCTTGTAACATTTTGCTATGAGTTGACAAGGACACTGTAGCAGCTGAAATATGAAATGTACAATATTCATTTGTATTCAACAATTTAGTTGTTTACTCGATAAATAAATAAAAAAATTGAGACATTTTAAATTGTATTTTAATATTATGATTCCCATTAAAACAATTCTACACAAAAAAATCACTATTATTTGTCTACAATGCTTTGGACAAAATATTCTAGAAGTTCTTGACATTATTTTTTAAATAAAAAATACAATTTCCTGTGTGCAAACATGCGGTATTAACTTACAATCGCGCTTAAAAAATATACATATTTAGCGTGTCTTTTGATAGACTATATTTTTCTGAACAAGAAACTTCAGTTTTCCGTCCTGTATAAAGTGCGCATTACTCTGAATGTTTTCCCCATGTCAGAACTGTTAGTCCAGTCGAGATCCTTAATTTGCAGCTACAACTTCAAAACACTTTATTAAGTCTGTCCAGATAGAAATCAGGGTAAAGAATTTATCATAATTTATTTGTGCGCAATCTCTACATAGTTGTTCAGTCTGTCCTAAGTTCTGACTGACTCTTTTATTTAAAGTTAACCCAAAATAGGTTTGTCCTCCCCTCTGAAATTAAAAACATAAGAATTTTCCTGAACTCGTCTTCTTTCTTAAAAAAAATAAATTCTTCCTAAATTTAAATTCTAAGTTTGGCGAAAATTGCATCCAAATAAAAAAACATTTAATAAAATTAGAAAGCGGATTTTTGTGGTCGATTTGATGAAAAATCGATATAATATCCCTTTGTTGCATCCCTATTTTTATTTGTTAGGTTGTCACATTGATAATATTTTCTCCAGTAGCAACACCATCAATTAGTTTAGTGCTGTGACTGATGACTGCTATGCTATGGTAACATTCGAGTGATCATATGGTAACGAACGTCAAATTTGATTGAAATTTGACAGCCTTTTTAAAATTTTATGCTTGAATGCAATAATAATCACTGTATTTTTGAGGAGAGAACTCACATAATTATATATATTTTAAGCGTTTCGTTTCTAAATAAATATTATTATTATTTCAAATGAAAAATGTCTCTACTTTCATGGGAAATGTTCTTGGATTTTGCCAACAAGTTCATCAATATTTCAAATAAACTTGGTGACAACTGGACTTTAGAAGGAAATTCTGATGAAATTGGCTTGAAATACTTGAAGAAAACTATCACCGAGCGAACATTCCAGTATAATGCATTGAATGATTCCAAAATAGCTGTTAATAATACGAAAAAACAAACTGTAAATAGTAGTCCAAGTGTAATATTGAGATGGGAATATCATGTTTATTTTAGTTTGAGCTATAATGTTCCGGTGCTTTGCTTTAATGTTTGGAATGAAACGGGCCGCTTACTCAAACTGGAAGAAGTGTGGGAAATCTGTCTACTTAGGTAAAGCCATTTATTTTAATGATATTGAAATCTTATTATTTTCAACAATATTTAAAATGTTTAAATTGTAAATAAATATGGGGATAGTTTTTGCTAGTTCAAGGTACTTAGTAAAAAAACATCGTTTTATCTGCACGGTTGTCCGGTGTAGATAGGGTTACCATCTGACCCGATTAATCCAGTCTTGACTGGGAATGGCGTGATGGTTAGTTTGGACCAGAGGCTGGATTTTTTAGTATGACACACAGATAACAAAATAATTCAAAAGCATTCCACGCAAATGAAAAAGATGCGAGTAGGTGCAGGGCGGGGGTAGGGTCATATTGCATCCTGTTATTCGTATTCAGATCACATAACTTGGACAACCATAATATTCTGGTTTAATTTTAGTTGTTAGTTCAAAGAAAGTATAGGTTTGTCAACTGTGGTTGTATTGAGTGCGTCATTGTATGGGTTTTTGAACTAACTTGATAACAATGGCATCTCCTAGTAAAAAAAAACAAAACTCAGCTGCAAAATATAAATTAATAATTGGGGGGCCAAACTAGCAAGAAGTTAAGTTATGATTCTTTCGTGTCAATTGGTTACAATAATAAAGATCAAGTTTCTTTTCTCAATTTTATTAGTTTTTTTCTGATGTTCATTAATTTGTACCCTGACCATACTGTGAACCACAAACATTCTCTGCCTGTGATCCAACAAACTCAGTTTTCATTTGATTTAATTTTCAGATCTGATGTTTCTGAGCCCAGCTTATACTCTGCCGTCACACAGCAAGATCATCCAATATTATTAAGACCTTTTTTTACAGTCCATCCATGTAAGACTGCTGAAATATTAAATGTATCTGAGGAAAAACAAGGCAGTAATCCTATTATTAGGTTTTTATCCGCAATTGGACCCTTAGTAAAATTAAAATTAAATATTGGTTATGCATTCTAATATTAGTTCATTACCAATAAAATAAAATAAATGAATGAAAAGATCATCAGTTTAAAGAGTTGATTTTATTAACAAGATCATGAAATATTTATTATAAAAATACATTTTAATTCAAAAGACATATTATTCAAAACACTATGTTTCACAATATATAATAACAAAAATATTTTGTTTATTAAAATAAATAAACATTTACTCATAAAAAAAAGTACATACTTAATAAAAGTTCAGCATTAAAACTATCATAATTATAATGTAAATATGCAGATTGTTTGATAAACCTTTTTTCAATAACCTTTGAAAAAATATTTAGGGTGGCACACTTTTGTGTTTCTTCTTCAATACTAAATCAATAACTACCCAAGTACATAAACCACTGCATTGAAATAATAAAAAGTGAAATTTATATTTTTTGAAGAATGCTATGATGGCATTTTGTTGTCTGTATTCCAATACACGTGCTAGGTAAATTGGGCAAGTCCAACATTATTACAAATGTCCTAAAAACCATCTCATGAAAAATGGGTAACTGCCACGTTAGTATTGGCAACCCTGCAAATTTGGCAATCCCACCATTTCGTTTTTTGCCCGCCCTGTTAAGTAACCTTTTGGAGGTTAAGGTATCGATATGGTACTTTCGAAGAAAAGAGATATATACCAAGTAATTTTAGTATATTATTATATATTTATGTACTTTGTCAAACTTGAACCAATAAAAAAATAACAAAACAGGTTTATTTTAATTATTGAGGAGCGTTTTTTCAAAGTGATACATACAGTGGGAACTTTTCAAAAAAAGTGTATATTTATCAGTTGTTGTTTGAAACTTAAAGGTCATAAAGTCAGGTTTTTCTACCGTTTGATTTGATATAAAAGAAGTTAATACGACACTTTTAAGAAGAAAAAAAGTTCTACGGAAAAATTTGATTTGTTGATGAAAGCGGTCCTCAATTAATAAAAATCCTGATTAAAAATATGTCAAAATCTTATTGAATTTTGAAATTTATCAGAATAAACAAAATATGTATAAAATGCTAACTGTAATTGTTTTTTAATGACTTGATAAATTTCTATTTAAAAAATCATTTGAATTATCTAAGCATTGTAACTTAATAAACAATAATGTAATATTTGTGAACAATGGTATAATACGAACTATAAAGCAATATGTGGAAAAGAAAATATTGTAATGGAATGCAGTTTCATTTATATTGTAGTCATAATTCAAAAACAAAATAAGTCAATTTGTATTTTGGTACCTTCATACTTAATAAATAAATTATTAAAAATACTATATATAAAAATGTAATGTGGACTTACGCATTACATAAGGATTTAATGGAACCTTAGGTATTTTACACAAGCTAACAACATCAACCACTCATTTCTATTATAAAGATTTACAAAACAGATCAGAATTTGAGATTCCAGCAGTTTTGAGCTGTGTATATTATTAGTAATTGTTTTATCAAACCAAATTTTAACATTTCTTTAATTCAGTACCAGCATCGTCCCAGCTAACACTATACACAAACACAACAAGAATTCTTGGAATGGCATTTATAATAATTCATGATACAATATTTTTATGTGACAAATAGAAACAACAGGATATGCCTACTACTATAGTATAGTGATACATGTTTCACAAAACACTACACAACTAATTACTTGCATGATAATTTATATATAAAGATAATTATTTATTAACAATATTATATTATGGGAGTAATATGCTAAAATATTGATTAGCAATATAAAAAAATAAATATTGTATGATTGTATATAACGAGTAGAGGCACATTTGTGTCAAAAAGTATAGTAAACATGTAGTTTGTAAAGTATTATAAAAATATAAACACTCTTGTCAGTTGTAATAATTTGTAAAGTATATAGAAAGAAGAGTATTTACTGAAGTTCAATTCGAGCAAATCTTGGAAGGGCAAAAGCCGCCTTGTGTATATCTTCACTGTAGTATTTGATTTTCATATCTTCTAAGGTTTCATCTTCAAATGAAATTTTTGGCTCTTTGAACAGCTGATTTTTGTCGAGAGAACCAATCACGAAACCTATTTGTCCTGTGGGATATGTGGGCACAGAAGCTACAGCATACGTGGCCGCAGGAAACTGTTTTCTACAATGGTTTAATGTGTTCTTAACATGACTCAAGTCAGTCCAGACTGTACTTCCTTGGGAGCAAACTATTCCATTTCCTCGGAGAGCTTGCTTCATCAGAGAGAAATAATCTTCTTGAAATAAGCTGACTGCAGGTCCTACCGGATCACTACTGTCAGTAATAATAACGTCAAACTCGTTCTTATGATTCTTCATAAAATCAAATCCATCTCCTACATGCAGGGTTAATTTTTCACTTTTAAAACCTTCAGCCATAAATGGTAGATATTTTTTGGATACTTCAATAACTCGATCATCTATTTCAACCTGTAAATGTAAAAGGAAAAAAAAATAAAAAACCATCAAGCACATTGAAAAGGAAATTACAATAAAATAATAAAAACAAAATCATACGTTTGATCACCACAAGAGATATAAAATACCCTTTTAGGTTTTTATTGTTATCTATGTATCTAACCTGTCGTAAACTTTGAAAATCATAGGCATATGCATTGATATGTGTAATGTATAAATGAACCAACCTGGTGGACTTCTTCAACATTGGGATGTTTAACTACTTCTCTAGCCACACCTCCGTCCCCTCCTCCGACTATGAGAACCTTCTTGGGGTCCTTGTGGCAACACAGGGGAAGGAACGCTATCATTTCCTGGAAGTAATCATACACCAATGAAGTATTTCAGAGTGTGGTGGTGATACCTCTGAGTATTCCAAAGTGAAGCCTGATTTTGAATATTAGGTTTCAGAAATGATTTTTACTTTTCTACTAAACGTAAGTCAATAAAATAAGAAATCTAGCACACTATACAAACACACAGAAGACTTTTAATGAATAATTAGAAACCAGAGTTATTTTTATAATTCAAGAGGCATTTTATATTGTGAAAATTTAAATGAAATGTATAAGATTTTCTGTACATTTTCAAAATAGTTTTTTTTTTTGCGAATATGTACTTTGAACTCTCAAGAATAGGTGGTAATATCATATTCGAAATTTTGTAAGCATTGAGTCTGTTTTATTTGAGCATTAAAAATACAAGTATATAAATGTTGTAATATAAGTGGCCACTTAACCCAGCCAATAACAGGTTGTAAGCCCTGTAAACGCCTAGATATCCATATGTAATATTAAATAAAAAAATTATAAAAAAATATTCCCTTCCAAATTTCTCGTCTCTGAGATGTCAATTGTAATATGAATGTATATTTGGAATACTAATAAATATCGAAATCTATTAACCAATTGTTATAAATTTTACAGTAATATTATTTCTGAATTATCGCACATAATGTCAGATAATTCTAACATTTATACCTTTTTAATTGCTTATTTGGTCTAACATAGTGAAAATCTTACTTGGTAAGCGAACTCATCTTTTTGAGAACATTGAATGATGCCATCAAGAATGAGAACTCTCCCATAGCTGGAGGTGTCAATTTACGAGAATATCTTGAAACTTTGAGCGTTCTGAATGGAGAACTTTCTCAACTTGAAGTGACATTGCTTGTCCCGGCCACAACTCAGACACCTCACTGAACCACCCATTCTTGATCAAGTCCATCCTGAAAACATAAAATGGCATTGTTTCTGATGGGCCGATGAATTATAAAAACATATGGTTAAAACATGAGTCAAAAAAGATTTTTAAAAAACTAATTTAACATTAGCTTTAATATGACATCATATTTTAAAGTTATTTGATGATTTATTTAAGAGAAAGATACAGCATTGAGGTGAATATTGTCGGGTTTGTGTGAATAAGTTGGTATGTAATATGCGCGAGAGACCTGTTTTCTGGAGAATGACCGCTGTACAGTGTACATTGAATACATACATTGATATTCATTTTTATCACACGAAATGCCCGCCATATATAAAGTCTAAAACAATAAAAAAAATACCCCCTTTGCACTTTCTGATAAGAACCCATTTGATAAGAGTTTAAAATTATTCATATTTTACAATTTGTTATGTAGATACTGGGTACCTACCTACTAAAAATTACATTGATAAAAAATAATATTATGAATTAAAAGTATTTTCTAAAATGTAAAAATGAACAAAAGCGATATATTTATGAGGTTTACAATTTGGAGGAGAAAACATACCTAAATTTAAACTACAAAATTAAGATTTTTCTTATCTATTCCACTATTGACCTTAGTGAGACAATATTTACCAACTCTAATCGGTAAACAGTATATTGAAATTTACAAGAAATAATAAATTAAACTTTAAAGAATGATACAGAAAAAGTGGCTTCTGTATATTATAGGGAAGCTATAAAGAATCCTTATTATGTCCTAGCATTCAACAGATTTACTGATGTCTTCATGAAAAGTGTATAATTATAGATAGAGCACGTTATTTACATTGTCGACTGCAAGTATGGCAATAGAGAACCAGCTAACATGCTCATGGCAACTAATCAGTTAAATAGACCGGTACTGGAACTGGTTGGGTTTTGTAAAATCAGCATGTAAGCCATTTTGGACTTACTCAGGTATAGGTTACCAACTAATTTACTTGAAATATTTTTACATCCTAATTTTATATTTAAAAGAATGTGTATAAAAAATGGCGATGAGACAGTAAAGGGTGGTAAATTAAATTTGAAAAATTACAACATAAAATTATATGTAAGGAGAATCACCTGGCACCTTGTTCTTTGTTCACTACGGAATACAGAAACTGAACCACCACTAAGAATGTGTCAAAAATTTATAGGTAGATATATTTGTTTTCAAACTTTTAGTAAAATTGAATACCTACATAATTTAAGAATAAATAATATAAGAATGTTATTTTAGATGAATTTAATATTGATAACAATATTTATCAATACTAAAAATACTTCCAGAACTATTAAAGCATTATAAAAACACGGAACAAGAAAATATACTTTTCTTATTGTAATATTAAGTTAAACCACACATACCTTAATAAGACTGATTCCAGCAATCTTTTAAATATTATTCAGCAAGAAAATCTTTAAGAGAAATTAACTCTCCACCATAATACTCTTAATGTTTACATTAACATAATAAGCTATTAGTTGTGTCCCTAATACTTTTGTATTTATAGTAGCTAAATAACAATATTAATTATCGAGGACAATAAATTATGATAATACTGTTCAAATAATATTTTGATATCAAAATGTCATACCACGTTGACAGTCGAAGCAGATATTAAAGACCGCGCCACGCAAGA
>JAGVSP010005669.1:0-10024 GCA_022494985.1 Micrasema minimum
GTGCCTTGCCCGCGTAACGTAAGCCAGCGCTGCGGAGGCGAGGGCGTGAGCAGCGTGTACGACACTGGCGTGCTCGTGCCCGGGCCCCCGTCCGACATCCGCATCACCAACATCACGGAAACCACCCTGCGTATACTGTGGAAGGAACCAGAAGCCCACGGACCCATTACAGGCTACAAGATCCGATCCGAAGCTATATTCACTTACGCCGATTACGTCCCCAAAGAACTGGAATGGTTCTTCCCCAGTAACATTTCAGTGGCTCAACTGGTGAACTTGCACCCCGGGACACTGTACAACATCACCATCTGCGCCCTCTCCACCTTCGGGCCCGGAGTGGCTACGCACGCCGAGGTAGAGACGGACATCGGGGAACCCGACCCCTCGCCGCCGGAAGCCGTCGTCATCGAGCGACGCAATAATCACATGGTTATCCGAATCCCTCCGGCCACTAACATCAATGGACCGATTAGTAAATATAGAATAGTCGTCATAAATAAAGATCTCCAGCAAGGATTCCTGGCAACTAATCTCAAGCCGTACGTAGAAGCTTCCGAAGAAGGATTACCTTATTATATTACGGCTGAGATCGACCCTAAGGATGTGGAAAACGAGTTTATCATAGGAGACAAAATAACTTACAACGGATTTTACAACGCTCCTCTACCGCAGTCCAGAGAAATCCAAATTGCCATCGGAGTAGTGAGCAAGAAGAAGGGAATCACCAGAGAAAGGTACACCCACGCCAGCGATGTTGTGGTGCTCAATGTGAAGGAAGAAGAAGAAACATCGGGACTCGTGATGGCGCTTGGAGTTGCCGTCGCTATTGGTTTTGTTCTTTTGATAATAGGTCTGGGTATAGTCATAGTGCTCCGTAAAAAAGTTGGTGTTCGCAGAAGACAAAGATTATCTCAGACAATGCCTTTAAGTGGACCGTGTATTGAAATAGAAAACTCCGGCTTCATTCCAGACGAAGAAGAAAGAGTGGATCATTATGTCAATTTAAAACGCCAGCTTTGGAACATTCCGAGAAATTTTCTGGAAGTGGATACGGGAACTGTAGTGGGTATCGGCAGTTTTGGGCAATTTGTGCGCGGAAGAGTGCAACACCAAGGAAGTTACAAGTCCACCCTCGTGCAAGCTATTCCAGACAGTCAGCTATCTAGAGCCGACAAGAAAGTGATGCTAAGCGAGCTAGATTTACTTATCAAATCAAATGGTCATGGGAATATAGTATCCCTTATAGGAATTTGCGAAATTCCCGACACCCTGTACGTGGTACTGGAAGATACTCGGCATTCTCTAAAGGAGTTGTTACTTTCCTCCCGCCATAGAGATATTCCCAATAACAAGTTTTCTTTGATCAACGAACAGATAATATTGAAACTAACATTGGACGTGTGCAAAGGAATGGAATATTTATCCAGTAAAAGAGTAACCCACAAGAGATTGTGTTGTCGAAATATAGTTATGGCGGATAATTTGACGCCAAAGATCAGTGGTTTCGGGTTAGCTCACATTTACACGGCTTCCGAAAAGCCAGATTATACGAGGTGGACTGCTCAAGAGATGTTCAAGCAGAATAGCTTCCACGTGAAAAGTGACGTTTGGTCCTTCGGGTGTCTACTGTGGGAGGTGTTCTCGCTCGGGGGCACCCTGTATCCCCATGTGAGCAGTAAGGAGGTGCCGGGCCGCGTGTCTCGCGGCATGCGACCCGCGCAGCTGCCCTACTCAGGAGACGATCTGTACCAAGTATCCCTCCACTGTTGGCAGCTAGACCTGGACGAGAGGCCGCCCTTCTCCGACATCGCCAGAACTTTGGAAGACATGATAAACCAAGACACATCGGTATTATAAGCTTTACATATTACAATGGTTTTAATTATGAATCTCACAACCCGGAGTTAGAAATAATAAATTAGCGTCTAGCGATGTTTTTTTTAATCAATCGACATTAATTTCGTATCAGTATTTAAATTTATCCCTAAGGAATTAGAATATGCTTTTTGTTTTCTCCGTATTATTATTTTTTAAAGTTGCGAAACATCAAAAATATAAGCCGTAGTAATCTGGAATGAACTTCAAAACAAAGGGATTAAATCTATAAGACTTGAATAAAGTAAGTAGTGGAGAAATGTTAATGACACGAGTTGTGAACATATGTTTTTGACGCTTTCCATTCCCAAAAATATTGTAATTAATAAAATATGTATTATTGTCCCAATACACTCCAAAAACTGACTGAATAAGAAAAGTTATCAGGTTTATAAGTTAAGGCTTTCTAAACAACGTATTAACTCATTTTTATCAGAAGCAAACTTAGTAATCAATTGCCATATTTCTGCTAAGCAATACCCACTATTGTTGGGCCAGTAGCTTTAAAAGCTTTTTTACTACTTTTTTAACCCATTAATATTCTCTGGTAATACATACATACTACTTTCTCTAAGAAATGACTAAATTCTTGAATGTAATAATGTATAAAAGCATATAAGTATTGACAAAATTAGTTTAGAAGGTCCCCGGAGTCTTGCCTTATAAGCACATAAATATTTGCAACATAATAGGGATGAAATATTTCATTGAACTTTTTTTTAAAGCAATACCATGTAAACTAAAAATACAGTTATTAATAGTGAATGGTGACTATATTTCCCAAACACAAACATGTATTGTGAAAGTCTATTCAAGCATGCCCTGAACCCCTCTATTACAAATACTGTTCCTACCAAACTCCTGTTTTGCATTCATTTAATATTTTCACTCCTCTCCATCCACTTCAGCAATTTCCTTTGTGAAAATGGAGTGAACTTTTAAGCATATTTCCGTTTTCGTATAATATTATTATATCCAACTTATGCCATATTAATAATGGGTTTTGTTTTGCATTTGATTTTTCTCAATTTACACTGAATCATCCATAGGATGGATTGCCTAAAGTAACAAAAGTATAAATGTGCACATATAAATATATTTGTCAATGATATTTTTAGATTGTAGTATTTTTGATGACTTCATTTGAAAATAATATAAATAATGATTCTGGGCAATGACTAATCCTCTGTTTTAAAGCTAAAAATAATAAAATGAATGAAATATGCTTCGTATGTGTTACCTACTTAATCAAGTGATAAAACACCTGACACAACAATCAAATACCTGCTTAAATTTGTTTTTTTTTTGTATAGATCTGTGTTTAAAAATAATAATGAAAAGAATTGAGTCCATTGAGGAGATCATATTTAAGTTCTTATTTCATTATTTTTCCTTATGCTTTTGTCATTTTTTTGTCCTGACACTTACAATTTTGACTCACTTAAAATTTTTGTAAAAAGTATTTTTGTCGTTGGATATTACCAACAAATAAAATATTTTTTTCATTGAATAAAAGGAAATACTTTTCTGTGATAAATTATTATCGTTTACTTAATGTAGACAAAATTATTTGAGTATTAATCTTAACAATAGTAGGTACAGTAGATGATAGGAGACATCGGGCTTGAGAAAGAGACCTATCGATCATATCGCAAACTTTGATTTTTTAGAGAGTTGTCTCTGTCACAATACATGATGCGTTAACATTTCAGCTTCTAGACAGAAATGTCAATGCTTTTGTAAAAGAGCTCTTTAAACTTTTAAATAAAAGTGACCACACTAAAACAGTTGACCAGTAGTTGAAAACAAGTAGGAAACGAAAGGAATAATTACCGTGAAACTGAACTTCAAGCCTGTTATCTCTTATTTCTTGCCGACTTTGATATACTAATTTCATCATATTAAGACTTTATACTTTTATATCTTTATAATGATAATTCTCGTTATATGTTTTCATATACCTTTCTCATTTTTATACAAGTTTTCTAATTATATTTTAGAACGCATTCCACTAGAAAATAAGCTATTGATAGTAATTTTACCACACATAGTGAATAGTTATTTTAATATTACGTATAATATTGCACCCAGGATGTCGGTAGTGAGACGCAATAGGCGCCCTTATACCAGAGCGCTAGACCGCCTGGCCAAATCTGCAGACTTATCTTTGTATCAGAGTTTCTAAATTTGTCGCCCACTAAAGCACAAACCGGGTCCAAACATTTCCAATTCAATGCGAATCAAACCTTCTTGTTGATGGACATTTAAATGATCTTTTTTATGTCAGTTACCCTAAATTTTTACTCCAATACACACAAAACTGTACCACGCACTAAATTTATCTATTTTGCTATACTTGAAATGAAATTCAACATCATTGTACCAATAAAAAACGTATGATTAGTTAATTAGTAATAAAGAAACAAAAATTTATTCTATAAGTATAGGTATTTTTATGGTAGAGATAATACTTTTACTTCAATATGAGATAGCTTTTAGTTTTTATAAAGATCAGTAGCATATTTTATTAGAATAGAAATCCTAGGAATACAAAATATTATATTACCATGCAACCAAACATTTAGTAAATTATTTGAATATAACCACCCCAAATATAATTCCACTTTTATTTATTTGACCAGTTAGCGCTTTCACCCTGTAACGCGGGCATCTTCAGACCAGTCTAAAGAGTGTACCAAGTATTTTTTAAGAACTTTTATTAGTTATATTCAAATAATTTAATCGTGGAATTCCACCAAGTAATGTCAATAAAAAAATATAAATCTTGCTGCATTGTATGTCACTGAGACTGCAGAGTCTGAAATATTTTGTCTTTTTACCAGACCTGTCGTTATTAAGTTATCTTACTAAGATTAATATAAAATAATAAAAGAGCACTTCTCATAATATTCAATGAAAATATTTTCACAAAGTTCCAAACTGTACCTAAGCAAAAAATTACTTATTAGAATCTGAAAATTTTGCAGTAGTTACATGTATCAAGTCTTAAATACTTTTGCATAACCTTATTATGCGCATTAGAGTAGGTATAGTTTACATATTTTCTATATAAATGTATATTTTTGCATATTTAATAATAGAAGGAATGCCTTTACTGTGTTTTAATAAGAGACTGGTCTTTGAATTTGATGCTAAATATTTTTTTCCTTTGGTACAAATTTGAAGAAACACCGCATTTGATGAATTATTATAATGACAAATTCGAATCTATATTTATAAACATTTGTTTACTTAAAAAATTAAATAATGGAGATATGAATGTCAGATTTGGTGTTATAATTTTAAAAATCTGTATACTTACTAAAGAACATGTTGAGGTTGTGAAGATCATGTATTGTAATGTGTAATAGGTAAGATAAAAATGCTTCCACCAAGTTAAACCTATGCTTATTTCTCATTTGAAATCTGAAAATACAGTCAATCTGTATATTTTAAGAATAACCTTTACTAAACATATCAACCCATAATCGGCAGAACAGCATAACTTTACCTTAATTCTAACAGGACATATCTAATTTTTTTACAAAATCGTGATTATGATGGATTCGTGTAGTGCTTACATCGTCCTCACTTATCAGTGAATGCATTTTATGGGAGCAAGTGAAAAAAAAAGTTTTATGAAGTGGTCGTAACTCACAGCGCCATTTTTCGATGCTAATATGGCGTAACTCACCAGTTTGTAGGTAAATAAAATGCGCAGAAATATATTCTTAAATTAATGTCTAGGCACTAAATTAAATGCAAAACGCATATAAAATAGCGTACAGGTTCATAGTAAAATATCTAAACTAAGCAGTTTTTTTCCTTCTCCTGTAAAGTTGACAAATTTTGATTTACGTCCCTGTTAGAATTTAAGGTAAAACGATAAGCGACACTTTTGGTGAAATGTTTTTTTTATTACAGAAAAGTGTTCCTCATTACTCCCTGCATAAGTGTTGAAAACATATATTTTTTTTTAATTTGCCTGTCATTTTTCAATTTGACGCAATTTGTTATCAGCAAAACAGCGTAACCGACGCAATATGCATGGGAATGTTAAAGAAAACTATTTTTTAAAAGCTGATATGAGAGAAAACCATGTGAAACCATACCTTCTAATAAATTTTGTCGGTTTACGCTGTTCTGCTGATTATGGCTCTATATGAAAATGGTATTATGTTCATAAATAAAAAATTAATACACAACTCATCAGAAACTGTTAGTAAAATATAAGTTAATGATTAACATACATACAATATTTGTATTCACCTGTAACTCTTGTAATCTGATTCTTGATAAACTCAATAAACAAATATCTACAGTTTTGTCCTGTTATGAAGATTTAAAAAAAATAGTGATACCGATCATCAGCTGAATGCAGAACTAGCCTAAATATGAATTTTGGTGAAACGGAGCCGAGTATGAGAACAAAAAAATTCCGAAAACCTTGAATATATTTTTTTTAATGCATAATATCTGTTCCATACATGTATACAATAGAAAATAAAATGTCTACATTGCTCCTGTGAAAACTTGTACCAAGGTAATAAAAGCTAGTTCTGCATCCAGCTGATGCTATTTTCAATCAATTCTACATTTTGGTTCATTTTATTTTTTTATATTATATTTTATTTTATTTTATTATGTACTGTATCAAAGATGATGCTAAATAAAAGGATTATTATTATTGTTATTATAAATACGTATCATTTTTTGTACAAACTAATTTTACATTATTTGATCTTGTTCTTGTACTAAATATTATTATTATTACTACTTATTAGTTTTTTTATTTTCTTTGTTAACTTTTTATTGTGTTTCTAGTCTATAATTTATACATTGAAAACCGTCCATTTTCATTTTTATGTACTATGATTTGTGAATAAACAAAAATATATATACCACTAGACATTTTTGTTTTATTCTAATATTTCATATGATAGGGAAGAGGAGTAGAAATAAAAGAAAAGAAATAACCATTTCACAAGGATTTATTTAATGTTATTTAATATAGACATTGTTTATGAAGGTACAATCTGAATTATTTAAAACATAAATAGAAATCATGCTGTCAACTTTTTAAAGTTAAAATAAATCTGGCACGTAGTTCTAAGGAACCCAAAACGTGGCATCAATGTATATTATACCATCCTTCAATGCTGAATATTCAAAACCCCTAATAATTATAAACCATTTGAAACAAACAAAATATATATTTATATCAATATAAACAAAACAAAATATAAGTAACAATAATTTTACTTAAATTCTTATTTACACATAGTTATAAATAAATTTTCAATTATAATTTTACGCAACAAGAATTATTATTTAAAATCTCAACACGTGTACAGACGGTGTGTGTACAGTGTACACGGGACACCACTAGGTAACTTCATAATGCTTATAACAAATAACACGCCACCTCCGTGAATCTACGTAACAACAAGGTGTGGGAGAAGTCCGAGGCAGTGCTATGGCGGGGGGTATATACATTAGTCTCCCTAGCTAACTAACGTAACAACGGTTGTGGGCGCAACTAGAGTGGATACACTACGGCCGCAACTACAAGTAGTTAGAGCACTCTAGTCAGGTAACTTTGTACTCCCCCGGCGCGCGACCCGGAACTCCACGTATTGCCAGTAATTTATATAATTCCAACACCTAAATATAATGACCAAGAGTAGATTTATATAGATGAAAGTTTTACCAATAATATATCTCACTATAATCCTATTAAACCTTTTCTATAATTAAATATAATAATGGCTTTCTTGAAAAGTATTAATTGAATATTATTTCTATACAATATAATAAAGTAAGTGGATCAGAGTAGGTTCTACATAGAGAAGACAATATAATTAAGGACAACCATGCCGGTGGAGGTGGAGTGGGAGTGGGAGGGCGAGGGAGAGAGAAAGAGAGAGAGAGAGAGAATGCACACATAGTACATGTGTGGGAACATGGAGAAGGGAGGACCCGCACACTCCTCAATATCACAGAACAGTAAATAATTACTTCACTCGTGGTGAACTATATGGTATAACGTGAATATATAACGTAATATTTATATGCCCTTTCTGTTGTGATATACTCTCAATATTAGTAACAACTTGAATAATAACAACATTAACACTCCCATATCTATACTAAGTAATAATTATTGTTTATACATACGGGCTCCGGAATGTACTCCGACTAGCGACTATCTCGGGCCGGTTACCTCGGTCGGCCAGCTACTAGCGCTAACAGAAGGTAGGAGAGGAAACTAACAACGCGCGAGGGCCCTTATCACGACACTTCCATATCACAACTACTAACAGTAGACAACTTTCCCTACTATATCTTTATTATTCTACATTTCAAGAAGAACCAAATAGTCGCTTATCTAAATAAATAACTAATTCAACAACAAAAATGAGAATACAAAATATAAATTGAAAATAAATTTAACCATTATTGAAAATTGTAAATAAATTTTTCATCATATCCTCTGGCGATATTCCTAATTATCCTAAATGAATATTGAAGAGTATAACCCGCAGTGGCCGGAAGCCAAGACGCATCACGACCGGCCCGGCCCAAATTGACAACCAACATTAAATATCACAGCCAAAAGTTCAAGGCTATGTCGATGGTAGAACGATACATCCGTAAACAATAGGTGGCATCAGATATGGCAACGTAACAAACCACACTTTGAGGAATAATTTAACTACCCTTAAATAATTTAGACACAATCAAAATTTTGTACTATTCTCCGCAAAGAGCTCATCTTCACAGCCACCTACCAGAGGCGATTTCATGGGGCACAAATATATGGGGAATCCATTATGGCCGAGATGAAGTTGTGTGATTTAGATCTACATGTATGTACAAATGAAGAAGACAATGGTAGCGTAAAGAGGTGATGCGGTGAGTAAGCGCAGGAATGTATCGCGAGGGAAGCGGGTGGCGGGTGGCGGGTGATGGGTGACAGCCGGCCGATCTGTGGTTCTACTCGTGCACTACCTGCAGCTCTCCTCCCTGACCGACTGCTGGCTGCACTCTACCGGGGTCGGGAAGCTCCCTTCCGGGCCAACCCAAGCTACCGACGCACTCTCCTTTGGCACGACAACAAAACAGAATATGGATCACTTATATATATTAACAAAATGGCACAAGAAAAGCGATTCTTAATTGACTGCGATAGTCACAATGGAACTGTCAGGAACTATACATGGTCGTCGGTAGGTTAAGTTGCCCGAATGCATAACTTATAATTAGCGCAGAGGTAGTTTCCATGCACACATAATTCAACAGTAGAAATGGAAGGAAAGACTAAGGTTGCGTAGGCTCTCTTTAGGCCATTTCAATTTGTGCTATAAGCTAAAAATGTAACAATCTATAGGTACTTTCTCAAAATCACAAATAAAATAGAAGCCTGTGGCGGTAACACTTACGAGGAATATGACTGATTGTGAGACAATGACAATATGTAGTTAAATGAGAGCAATATCTTGAAGGTGGATAGGATGCGGATGACGGAATTAATGACCAAAACTACATGAACAATGAAATACGTAACATAAATAGCTCTGTTAATAATAGGTATATTATTAACCTTAACAGGTAGGATAGCTACCTTAACAGGTAGGTGTAAATAATTTGTAATTGATAAGTATGTGAAATACTTAGTCTTGCATTTGATGAATATCTAACTTGTCAGAATAGTGAGAAAAATGACTCAGAGCACAATCTTCTGATCATTTCTTCCTAAGGTATATATGAATTTTCACAATTCTGGGTGATTCGAAGAAAATTGGACTAATTTAACTTGATACCTACAATCTTTGCATATTTCGCCTAGCTTTGTATAAAGCGGATGTTTATCAGGCAAGACGAATTAATTTTATTATCCAAACAACCGACAGACAAGATTACTCTCGGGCGATCAATCGCATTACATCCTCCACAACAGTTTGTCGAGTGAGCCTTTCTATCACCAGTGCCAGTGTTAGGAACGTAATATTCCTAGCACAGATGGTGGAGTTGTTAGACACAATGTTTCAGTTGAGAAAGCGAGCCGATTCGGATGAGAGTTTCGGTTGCTTCCCTCGCGATGCGTGCTGGAAAAGAAGGGGTTTTAGGGGTTGGGTCCCGTGTTGGG
>JAGVSP010005670.1:0-22890 GCA_022494985.1 Micrasema minimum
TTGTCTAAACCGCGGATAGGATCGCGGTCCGCCTTTGACAAAGAAAACGCTAATAGAAGCAAGAAATTGAAGGCCAGGTGAGACATAATATAAGATGCACTATTAGATGCAGATAAAGGAAAGTAGCAGTAGGTTAGATTTTTTAAATCACTGCTGTAAAAACATTTTAAAAATTGTCTCATAATCAGTAACATTTTAAACTTGTAACAAACTTACATTTCCCGCGTCCAACGTATTCTTTTTTACGGGAAATGTTGCTAGATGAAATATAGATAGGCGACATTCTTCTATAAAATTACTCTCATTTCAAATTACAAAGCCAGACTAAATTAAATCTAAATAAAAAAATTATGTCATAAGATAAAATAAATTAAGTTAAAATAATGCTTTTTATGAAAAAGTTTTGAATTGTGAAAAATGCTTTTCATGATTATTTACGCCATTTTTTTTTTTACATGAAAATTAAAATTTTTGAACGATATTTTAATATTAAAAAAATAAATGTTGAAACATTCTACGTACGTTCTTGCTTTGAGAATTAAAAAAAAACAATACAAAACGCCAGTAACTTTACTACTTTGGTTTGAAATTCCTTTTTTTAAAACTGATAATGATATCATAGTTTCCAAAAAAACCCATGATTGAATTATTATAAAATCCATCAGACATTAATTTAGTTAGTAAGTTAGCCATAAATAATAGATTGTTTTAATTCCGATTACGTAGCGAGTTTTTTACGCCTAGCAACCCCAAACTATCGTTGCCATGGAAACCGAATGCGCTTATTTTCAAACATCAAAACAAAGTGAAAGAGAAGTGAAAAGTGAACTGTCATGGCCGAACACAACTTAATTTAAAAATAATTGTTAAAATATCAAAATGTGAACGTTAAGACTGATTAAAATTAACTAAAATATGTGTGTGTTTATAAATTGTGTAATTTTAAAATGTTTTTAATATGTTTTAAGTGTTTTAAGGTTATTTAAGAACTTTTATTTAACTTTTAGGAAAAGTACTCCTAAGATGTCGGATTACGGTATAAAAAAGAGGATCCCTGATTACACGGAGCTTGCTTATAAAGAAGCCGTATCTCGATTGAGATATTTTCTATCGGAAAGCTATGCACCAAGCGTAAGTGATTTTGATGTTACGCAGTATTTGTTACGAAGTTTTGTAATCCCTTTTTTACGAAGCACTCACTTTGTAGTTTCGTATAATTTAATACATATTTTTATTGATTTTTTATTTTTATTTATTTATGGACAGCCAACAGACATACCTACACTTATTTTAAATATAGATATTACAAAAAAAAAAATTGAAGAAGTTAAATTGGCAGTACACAACGGAGTTCTGGTACCAAATCTTATGTATGGTAGTGAAGCGTGGTGTTGGAAAAAGAAGGATGAAAGTAGACTGAATGCTGTTGAAATGCGATCCATGTGTGGTAAGACTATGTATGATAGGTGTACAAATGTCGAAATTAGAGCAGAGTGCAAGGCTGAGATAAGCATTATCGACAATATTAAAGAAAGGGCTTTTACGATGGTTTGGTCATGTGGAGCGAATGAGTGATGAAAGAACGGCTAAAGGAAGTTTAAATGCAAGTGTGCCTGGATGTAGAAACCGCGGAAGGCCGAGAAAGACATGGCATGACCAAGTACGTCAAGTACTTGAAAGTGGTCATGTGAAAAGTCGGAATAATTGGCGTATGTGCATGAGAAGATGTGTGAATGTAGAGGAAGCAAAGGAAGTCTGTCGGGACAGAGTGGTATGGCGTTCTATCCTCTCTGCCTACCCCTACGAGGAAATGGCGCGATGGTTAGTTAGTTAGTTAGTTAGTTACTAACAATAAATTCCAATTATAGACTCTCTACGATAATCTCTTAACTAGATAAAAAAAATTAAAACATTTATGTCATTGTTGCAAAGTATTAACCTTCGCTTCGTGGTACTGTGGATAGCGTATTTCGCTACCAAACAAGAGATCGCGGGCTATATTCCCGGCTTGGGTCAATATAAAATAAATATTAAGTAATTTAAATGTGATTTTTCACTTAATAATATTTCTTAAAGACTTATCATCCTACCTTCATGTAATATATTGATCAAGATACACTGCACTTGGTGTACTAATACAGTGCCCTATGCACCATTGGGTGCGGGTAAGAGGAAGAAGTAGTAGAAGTAATATTATTTAAAAAAAATATATTAAAAGTTTTTTGGTGCAACAGGGCCCCTATTCATGGTGTGATATAATGAGGAAATTCACTGCTACCCGGAATTGAATTTTAAAAATGCTTTCGTGTAGACGCGAATATTTAAAAATTTTGAAGTGGGATGAAATATTCCAAAAACGCACGCAAAAATTAATAAAAAAATTTGAAATCTTAAACAATGACGTCACTCCTTGTATCTAAGTGTAGTGTTTCCGGTTTCCGTTTTTAAACCCCCGTAGCCGCGCTCCATGGCATTTTAATATGGAATACAATCTACATACAAGCTTCTATTGCAAAAAAGATGGCCGCCATTCAGTCTCCCTAGAACAGCTGTTAACAGTATATGACAGTTGAGTCGACGGTATATTTTATCTGTGCTTCCCGCGTCAGTTTGCATAGATTTTTGACAGTTTTGTTACTGGCTGGAGTAATACCATGGCCTTAAACAACCCGTTTTATGACGTCACTCCTGCAAAAATGACGCAGTTAGTACATAGTGGTATTTAGCGCGGTATTTGAAATGTGCAACTTTAAAAAATCGTATCTTCATCAATAACTTATAAAAAAATATGAAAATATATTTTTTTTTTAGAAAAAAATTACTTTAGAAAACAGTGGATTCCCTCAATCCTCTCTGTCCACCACACAGGGGTAATGGCGTGACAAGAAAAGATACCAAGATTGTCATTTTGTACATAGATTATAGATTTTCCTCGTTGCCATTGCAACATTGATGAAACAATGGCTTGCAATTGTGACGTTATCTGGTAAAATCATAGACATTAAGTTAACACTAGACAAGCTACAATTTGACAATTTGGAATATCGAATAGTTTACTGCGTCACTGGGAGTCTAGTGAATGCAAAACCAATTTTATTAAAATATTTGACATCTCAACAGAGACGAGAAGTTTGGAAGTGAATATGGATATCTAGGCGTTTACAGGGCTTATGACCTGTCATTGGCTGGGTTAAGTGGCAACTTGATGTATTACAACATTACAATTTGACATCTCAACAGAGACGAGAAGTTTGGAAGGGATTATGGATAATTAGGCTTTTTCCAGGGCTTATGACCTGTCATTGGCTGGGTTAAGTGGCCATTTTACCTAGAATTTGATATCCATATCTGCCAATATTCAGTAAAATGGCGCGACGCTTCACATGTGAACACTCTCTGTCATCCATTGAGAAAATTGCTAAGCATTTTAGCAGAAACCTTTACGATTGCAAGTGAGATTCTTACCGAATTTTATCACCTACTAGGAAACGCCTGAAGATGAATCTTCAATTTGTTATGCTTATAACTTTTACCAGCTAATTTTTATAAACAACAATTTTTCAAAGAGAGCTGTCAAATTTTTTTGTTCCATTTGTAGGTATTCTGCAGTGAAAAAAAGACAGCTATATCTATATTCCACTATCTAATACATTTTAATTGTTCTGTTTCCCTCTAACATGTTGAGATTGAGTCAAAATTGGCTCACTGACTTTTGTACTTTTTACTACTACTACTAGTACTTTCCCTTATCCGCACCCAATGGTGCATAGGGCACTGCATCGGTACACCAAGTGCCGTGTATATTGATCATTTTATTACATGAAGGTAAGATGATCAGTCTTTACGCTTCAGTGCCAGTCCAATGAAAATCATCATCATCATCATCATACCATATCCGCTCCCTGTGTGGAGCACATGGAATCCACAAACTGCCTCCAGACCAAGCGATCGGCTACAAGCTCCCGCGCATCCTCCCAAGTCAAGTCCACTTTCCGCAGCTCTGACGCAAACTGCCGACGAATTGTCAACAGTGGACGACCGGGACGCAGAGAACCTGATGCCTTGTAAAATAGGCAAGCATGGTTAAGGCTTTTGGGAGGCATACGTAGTACATGGCCTAGCCAGCCGAAACGCCTTCGCCGGATGACAGTAGATACCAAGGGTTGCTGTGTCCGTTGCCTCATCTCTGTGTTCCTTACAAAGTCAAACCACCGCGCACCTAAAATTCTTCTAAGACACCTATTCTCAAAACTCAGAAGTCTGCTATCTTGGCCCCTGGTTAGGTGTCACGATTCGCAGCCATAGAGGAGAACAGGTGTGATGCAGGCGTTATAAAGGCGGCATTTTATTTAAACCCAGTAAACATTCCATCTCCAGACAGCTTTCATACTGTTGAATGCGGCGCCCGCTACTCCAAGCCGCACTCCCAGTTCTTTCTGAACTCTGCCGTTACAATGAAAATCACACGTAAATAAATATTTCATGTTGACCCCCTACAGTATCGAACCCGTGACCTCATGCAGGGTAGCCTAATGCGCTACCACTATGCAACGAGGCAGACAAAAATTTTATTAGATATCGACGGTGGAAAGGAAAAACTGACTAGCGACATAATATGTGCAAAGGAAAATGATACAAAACAAAATGATAACATTATATCACTTGGTATCATTTTCCTTTGCGTCGCTTAGTCAATTGTTCCTTTCCACCGTCGATAAGTTCAGTCGTTAATTTAAATATTATTGATATCCCAACAGAGACAGAGAAACTCTGGAAACGAATGTGGGTTATCTAGGCGTTTACAGGGCTTATGACCTGTCCTAGATAACCCACATTCGTTTCCAGAGTTTCTCTGTCTCTGTTGGGATATAATAATATCTGATATCAGCCCAGCATGGGTAATTTGTCTACAAGTATTTGTATTCATTTAAAAAATGTTGTTAATTTAAATGTTCTTTTTGCACAGTCACGCAGTTCCAAGATCGGCGCAGCGTCGATCAAGAACCTCGACGAGTCCGGTGACGAGGGATACGATCTTCTCAACAAGCCGAGGTACCCCCTGGGGCTGTACACAAACCTGCGGCAGTACACCCCCGCCTACCTACCCCCCAGCAGGCCGCCGCCCCGGAAGTACCCCCTGTACGCGAGGGCCAGGCCAGCAATCCACGAGGGAGGAGGTGAGATATACAACAATGAATGCCCCACCCTTTCCCTAAAAGACTATTTAGTCTTTTTTCAGTCCAGCACAACTCTACCGATTTTTTAAAGCTAATCCGCGAAATTTAATAGATTCAGTTTTAACTGCAACTTTAAAATTCTCCAGCTAGAGATCGTCACGCGCGGCTCCGCCTTCCCTTATCTCCTTCCTCCATGCCGTCCTGTCCCTGGCACGATTTTCCCAACTATCAGCGTCTATGCGAAATTTCTTCATATCGCGTTTACAGACTTTTTTTTCTCTACAGATATAACCTTTTTTTATGGTACTGAAAAGATAAACTAGCGCCTGAGAGGCGCACAATATTTAAAACCTAATTATTCAATAAATTAAAATATTTTTATATTTTTTTAAATCTAAATGAATTTTCATAATATTAATTAATAAGTAAATAAAACAAAAGTGTTTAATATAATTTTTTGTTTTAAGAAAATTATGTAGGATATTAAAAACCCTTTACAAAAAGTAACAAAAACCAGCAGTCTTCTGTGTTAAGGTAGTTTGTCTTGAAAATAAATATTTCGAGCGCAATGCATCGTCATAACAACAAAACTGTGGTATTTACCGAGCAGAAGCGACCGTCACTCGGCGGAGATGACCAACGACTGAGTTGGTTTGGCAACGCAATCTTGAAAAGACAGCGATATATTTGTTTCGCGGGCGCCTCTGAGGCGCACGTTAGCAGTTTATGTCAGAACTAGGAGACGTATGTACGACCTGACTTGGAAGGATGCAAGGACAATTTTGTGGAATCTATATGCTCCACATAGGCAGGGGATATAGAATGATGGTTATAAATTAAGATACATAGTACAACAAATATTTTAACACGAAGTTTAATAATTTTTAAAATGTAACACTTAAGTACACTATCTTAAAGGCAGAATTTCTCTGATTACAATCTTATTTACAAATAATATGAACGTTAGTTTTATGGTGTGTTGTTACGAAAATGTGTTGTGTATCATCATCATCATTTTCAAATAAGGTCCACATCCTTCTGCTCTGACGCAAACTGCGACAGATTGTCGACAGTACCAATGAATCTTTTTTTTGTGTTGTAGGTATTCAGCGAATTTAAACAATTTACAAGATGTAAAAATGCCTGCAGACTAGATAAAAACCGACTGTCAACAGATAAGCTGATGGAGCCAAGAAAAATTATGTTTTTTACCGAAAACTATAAATCAACATTATTTAGGTGTTTATTAAAAAAAAATAATTGATGGTGGAAAATAAGAGCTAATCTTAAAAAAAACAGTAAACATTATTATACACTACAGAGCATATTTTCGCTTGATTGATTGAATTAAAGGATTATATTAAATTAGGTAGTTATATTATGAATTACAACAACTTATCTGTTTTAAGCGGGTGGTGGCCAAGTGGGTAGCGTCGCGGTCTCTGAGTCCAGAGATCGTCGGTTCGAATCCCCACTTCGTCACGACTCGATTCCTATTTTCAAGCATAAACCGCCTAGGCTTTATTGAAAATAGTATTTACAAATTGAAATATGTGCAAATATCATAAGATTGCATAGATTTTCTTTTTTTATAAAAAAAAACCTGCCAATTTTACTAACTAATTAACTAACCATCACTCATTTCCCGAAGGGGTAGGCAGAGAGGATAGAACGCCACAGACATCTGTCCTGGCATACTTCTCTTGCTTCCTTGGGCAAAACATCCATCTCTGCATTGGATTTACGCACTCTGGTGACTCCCATTTGATTAACTCCACACTTCTTACATGACAGGTTTCATGCAAGCACGTTGATTAATTTGATCATGCCATCTTTCAAGCTTGTTTAACTTTGTCTTGCCCTTTCTTAGCCTTTCGAATTTGGTCGATAATGCTAATCTCAGCCTTGCATTCTGCTCTAATTTCAACATTAGTGCACCTATCATACATAGTTTTACCACACATTCGCCTGAGAGATCGCATTTCAACTGCATTCAATCTACTTGAAACCTTATTTTTCCAACTCCATGCTTCGCTTCCATACATAAGGGTTGGTACCAGAACTCTATTCTTCATGTAATAAAATGGTCAATATACACCGCACTTGATATACTGATGCAGTGCCTTATGCACCTATACTATGATAATGGAATGTATCTTATGGTCCGGTTAAAATCAGATGTATCGTACTCATTTAATTAAAATGATTACTTTTTTATCTAAATTCGATTATCATTAGATACAATATTCCATATTACCAACATATAATATTTTATAGATACCAGTTCGTATTTAATTTTCATTGAATGTGATTTAAAGCCTATAAATTGGAAATTTTTCATATTCATGTACATAATATTTTTAAATATCATTTATCCTCATAATCGGAATCTGTTTGAATTTATGTGAAGCAAAAATGTAATATTTAACCATCTAATAAATGTAACCAACACACAAATATTGTACTTGCCAAGGTGTTCAGCCCTTCAGTAACTTATCAAGTTAACAACTAAACCAGTGTTACATCAGAACAGCAAGAGTAACCAGTGTAACAAATTTTACCCTTACAAAATGGAAAAAGTCTAAACTAAAGACAGCAATCCTTTTTTTAAAATTAAATCTATGCAATCTTATGATCATCAATTTCATACCAAATCCGCTCCTTAGCCAGCCAAAACGCCTACGCCGGATAACAGTAGTTACCAAGGGTTGCTGCGTCCGTTGCCTCACTTCTGCGTTCCTTACAAAGTCGAACCACCGCACCACCTAATATTTTTCTAAGACACCTATTTCTCAAAACTCTAGAAGTCTGGCATTTTGTACGCTGCATTGGTTAGGTGCCAAGATTCGCAGTTCATAGACGAGAACAGGTGTTCATGATCCTAATTTTTTTAATGGCGGGACATTTTGATGTTTTTGACCGAGTAATCTACCTCGTTTCCAGAAAGCTTCATTCATTCTGTGTCAATGCGGCGCGTGTGCCTACTCCATGCCGTAATCCCAGTTTCTTTCTGTGAATGCTACCATTTTCTGTCATAGTATCCTCATTACCTAGCTAAAATAAATGACTTCCTTTTTTATTCCTAGGAATAGTAACAATTACTAAAATATTGTAAGCAAAAGCGTGTATACTTCGACCATCTGGTATTTATACACTAAATCAATTTATTGAAATTGAAAACATAAATAGTGTACAAGTACCAGTCCTCATACTAAATAATCAAATTGATTACAGAGTAGTTTGTACCGCGATATTTTTGTAAGTTGTGAAGTATAGTATGTCTTAACTAGGAAACGTGGTAACGTGTGTCTATGCCTTATTTGTTTGTCTGCAGTAGAGGGATTGAAATGCACGCTGGAATAATTTACGACGTATTTTAGCTTTAGTCGGATTTTGCACCCATAAACTGTACTCAAAAATAGTAATTTGGCTTAAGAACGTATCATAATTTCTCAAAGAGTACACCATTATTAATAGACCTGACCACATGTTCAGAATTAATTATAACTTTAATTCGCTTGACAATATCACTACCTCTTATTCAATTTTCTATTGTTGTACCATCCTTTAAAAGGGAGAAAAATGCCGTGTCTCGGGAATCCGCAGTAGTATTTTTAAATGCTTACCAGTAAGTTGCGATACGATGCTAGTTACAGGAGAAATTCGCAGTTACTTGTCAAGTAACTAAAATTTCGTACCAATGAACCTATGGGTCGAGTCGGTGTATTATTTTATTTTAATTTTTTTTTTTGTTTTCCTGTAAAACCGGCTCAATTTTAAATGAGTTTTACAAGACTATTAGTTATTGTTTAAATATTAATATGTTCATATTTTTCAAATAATATCATTACATACTATGCTAAAGTTTTACAACGTGACTTGTTAGATCTAAAGCTGATATATGAAAACATTCCACAACCACTGCAAAATATTAATGTAATGAATTCGTTTTGAACCATACATATGGATAATTATTTTTTAAATGTGGTCCTTGGACTGGCACTCCAAACGTAAGTATGAATCTTTTTTTAATTTTTATCATTACTACGATAATAATCCGCCTTTTTCGTATTATAAAAAATATACTCAATGGAGTTTAATTACTGTACTTAGTTTTTACTTTCATAATTTATAAACCGCTTATCCGGAATCATTGATCCACTTGGAATGAAGGTTTACCCATTCAATTCGTGAATAACCTATATCCTGCATCAAGTAAGATTACGTATATTATAACTAACTGTTTTACAAAATTTATTAATTTGATTTAAATAGTAACAATTAGTAATTAATACAAATATTTTTTAAGATAAAATCGGTAACCGATGTCAACTGCAATTCTAAGTACAGAAAATTGAACTAATCCATGGATTATGACTCATTAATTTCACATGGGAAAATTTAATCTTAAAAAATAACGAACTCTATGTATTTATACACCCGAAAACTGATGAAGTCCTACATTCATAAATTTGGAGTACGAATGTGTCTATACGAATCTGAGCTTGTTAATTTTTTTTTCTTCTACCTACCGCAGAAATAAGGAAAATGCACAAATTACTTTATTAAAATTCGTGGTTTTGATTTTCTATTTCTTTTTATGGATACTATTAATTTGACTAATAAATTATATTTTAATAGAGAATTTTTAAAAAAATATATCGAAAAAAATCAACTTCTTTATTATAACAATACACTTTATTGTTTAGGTAGTCAATAAAAAATTGTATTTTATTTGTGATTAACTTTTTGCAAATCTTCTACTCAAATTTGGTATCATCTTTTTATAAAACCTTTTCGGTCCCTAGCTCGTTGAAGCTTTAACAGAAGAACCAGCAGTATTCAGCGAAAACATGCAAGGTACCCTTATGAAATTTACTATACTAGAATGTATTTATAGTAACCAAAGTACTCTTACCAAATTTATGATTATCTCATAAATAAAACCTTTTGCTAAAAAATGAGGGTAGGCATATATTAAGAAAGTACTTAGGACTTAGAGACATACGTCAGCAATTTGAAGCGTGATGACTGATCTTCTTGTCTATAAAATGCAATGAGGTGCACTTTTGTTGTAGGTACAATGCAAATAAACATTAAAACCATTATAGTCGGATAAAAAAGAAGAAAGAGTAGCATTAATATCTATTTTTTAAATAATTTTTTTTTTGTTAAAAAGTCGGTTAGACAATCAAATTATAGGTTTAATAAAATACTAAATTCTTTTTTGCAGTCTCCTTATACGGCAGTTCTTAAATGTCGTATTTAAATTTTTCAGATAATTTAATATATAAAATTATAGAAACTATTATTTTTCCTATCTGAAGCCGGATGGGCGCATTAAGGACTGCTTTTGATACACCAATTGGGGTGGAGAGTGATCTTGATCTATTTATGATGCCTTCTTGCATATTTTATTAACGTAATTTCTTATTATGTCTCCCAAAACAACCTAAATACCCGTATTTTCGATCCTTAGTAAATATGAATATAA
Organism: Micrasema minimum; assembly: GCA_022494985.1. Lineage (NCBI taxonomy): Eukaryota > Metazoa > Arthropoda > Insecta > Trichoptera > Brachycentridae > Micrasema > Micrasema minimum. The sequence continues at coordinate 10,672 of JAGVSP010005670.1, forward strand.
CTGATGGCTAACCTATAATGACATGAATGCCAAGATGATCAGTCTTACGCTTCAGCTACCCATTTGAGAGTTCCATTATATTGTGAATTCTATTTTTTATGCAATATATTTTTTATTATGAAGAAGTGGTATTCCAGATTCGGATACAAAGGTATCTTAAAATTAAACCTTTTTAAAACCTATCTTAAAATTTCTCATCAATATACACTCGGGATCCGTGATGCTCACTATGGTTTGCTAGTTTAGCTTGCGACCCGAGCAAACGGCCTTTTTTCTCCTTCTATTTATCAACATCGTATTTTTATAGATTCTGGTAAGTCTTAATCTAAATGACGAAATAATAATATGCATTTCTTAATTTCTATTTTGCTTTTTTTTTTTCGTATTAAAAAGAACATTTTAGGTTTTATGGAAATACTCGCCTCATATCATTTGTGGTAGCCGTATTTGGGCTAACCGTGCACATACTGGTCGCAGGTTCGATTCCCGTTAAGGGTGGTCGACATGAATTATTTATGTTACATGTAATTTTCAATTCAATATGTCATGTTTGATACCTTGGACTGGTACTGAAGCGTAGGACTGATTCATCTTGCCCTTTATGTGATTAAATAGAGCGACCAAGATACGCAATATAAGGCACCAAATATGGTGCGAAACTATGGAAAGTATATTATGAATATTAATTATCAATATTTATAGATTTGTGGCTGTTTTTCCAATGGTCGGGAATATAACTTGTGACAGAATAGCAGGGGGAAACCCAGTTGTAGCCTTGAGTGAGATTCGAAACCTTGAGATTCTCTATCAGGAATCCTCCGTAGTTTATTTCTCTCGCCTGCATTCAGTACTCGAACGATGCAGTTAGACTTATTTTCGGTATCTCTTATGTTCGAACCATAATCCACTCCTCATGCAATAAGGCTGTGCTTTTTCCGCATAAAGTTAGGTATACATTCACGTTCCCTTAATTCCGATACCTATTAGTACTACTGGCCCATCCTCCAATTGTGTGAAGTAAGTGCAGCGTCTTGTTACATAGATTAATTTATATTACATGTATGGCAAGCGTTATAATCTTACACTTTTAGAATCCTGTCCCAAGGTTTCACATTTTCGCTACCCCGGGAACTATAAGTAGTACAGTACTACTTACTCTATTATCCATACTGTTTTGGGACAATGGCGTTTTTAAACACAGTAACTTTTTGTGTTTCTTAATTTTGTCTTCAATTTTTGTGGTTGTAATTTTCTTCGGTCTTTCCCACTGTACGCAAAGGTTTTTAAGAGCTTTGTATGGGTTTAAAAACCACCAATTAAAGTACAAATTCGTGCTATTTTTGTAAATTTTTGAGTAGTCTATTCTTTAATTGCCGGGGTGTGCGATATAATTGTATAAATATAGCGTAGCCATGCGTGATTCGTAGTGGATAAAAAAAAAAATAATATTCATTTTTTTATTTGTATATACAATATTGTAACTTACATAGATTGATGATCACCCCTATTTGTGAAAAAACTCTTATGATTTAATGGAGTTATCATTAAATGCGCTAATTATGATTGTCTTTGCAATTTATTGAAATTTCAATTGCTCGTCATTGTCTCTTGTGTGCCCACAAATTACAAGAAAACTCGTCTTGTTGCAGATCAATAGGGTTTACGGTCAATTATTGTTTTATTTCTAATTCCATGGTTAGTAGGTATTGTATATTTATTATCCTGCAATTCGTGCAAAATCGTTTTCTAGGTGAAAATATTGCACGACTTGACTTGTGCATCGGGGGATAAAAAAATATGTATGCAACGCAAAACAATACATTATCATTTAAAATTGTTTTTACCAAGACTATTTAAAAAAAAAAGATGTTCCTAAAAAAAGGAATTGAATAGTACCCACCATTGTGTAATAAACATGTAGTCAATGCAGGCATGGGCCATGCAGTGGTAGTTTATTATGGTTACGGATAGGTATAAGGCAATAGAAAATATCACAAAAAATGACAACGGTTTGCATACCAGGACTCGTTTTACTAGGCTTATGATGTGACCTTAGGTTACAAACGTTATCATTATACAAGATTGTTTTGTATTTCCATTTTTATAAATTTAATATCGGAAAATAAGGCAAAGTGATGCAATGCTTATCAATTATGGCTTAAAGTGCTATCAATGTAAATTTTTTTCATGTTCTAATATTCTAATTTTATTACTAAAAGCACGAAAAAATTCATTTTGAATATACCAACATCAGTGTAGTAGTCGTAAGTTAGAATAACAAGGAGGGCTAGATCCTCAATCATCCATGCGCTTTTGAAAGATGGCAAGATGAAGCCTCGCTACTTAGTGATAATCAGAGTTACAAAACTTTTTACCTAACTTCTAATAAGTTTTACATAATTTTGTAACTTGTTAACTTATATTAAAATCTGTTTTTAAGATATTTCTAATTCAGATGAGCTAGAATTCTTTTAATACCGTCTATGCGCTTTGGTAGCTGTCAGGACGAAGTGGAGATTCTTTCTAGCCTCTTTCTGTACAGAGCTCCTTTTGATGGCGATTTTTTTCTAATAATCATTAATTATAATGCTAGTTAAGGCTCGGAGTTTATTGGTTAAAACTAAACATAAGGTGTAGGTACATACATAACTATTTTATGAAATAGCGAATGTATCCGTGATGATTGGATTAATGATTTGATATGATGTATAGTGTAAATTCAGGTATATTGTATATAAAGCAGAAGGCAACCTTAGCTGAGATAAATGTAATTGTGTTATTTTTTTAATCCTCACCTTTCTTTCTCCTTATATTATGCAATAACTAATGGTGAGTATATTTTTTTTAGCATTTCAATTACAAACAACGGGCTAGGCCATAAAATAAAAAGCGGCGTTTTCCATTCATTTTTTGTTAAATTTTAAATTTCGCACATAATAGATTCGCATTTGGTTTGCATATAAACCGGACCTAAACCTAACTAATACTAAACACTAGTACGACATTTTCCCCGATATCAGATAGTTAAAAAGGTTTGAACGCACACAGACTCTGTCCTGGCACACTTTGTCTCTGCTTCCTCCATTACTATCTTTATTCACGCAACGCAACGCACGATTATTTCCCTACTTATCATAATGACCTTTTTTAAGTTATGTTGTATGTTTTAATTAATCACGCCATGTCTCTCTCGCTCTTTCTTCAGCTGATACATCCTGAAAATCGCCACACATAACATCAGTTTAGCCAATTTTACATTTAATATATAATTTTTACATAATTTTTATAGTTTTTATAACTTGTATATGAATATTATTTTTAAAATATTAATGTATGTCTCTTTTTTTTAAATCTATTTAAGTCTACTAAATTATAATTTTAGACTAATAAAAATTAATTTCTAAGATAAACTACAATACTAACTGTAGTAGTTTCCTTTGATATCTAAGTTCAAAGCTACCTTGAGGTGCTGCGCTATATTATCTATCCTATTAATAAATTATAGTAATAATAACAAACCTTTTTAAATGGACAATGTTGTTTCTATCTTAGGTTAGAATTTCTGCTTTTTTTTCTACTTTCTCTATATTACAAATATTCATCAGTGAAGATCTAACTAAACAAAAAAATAAAAGATTGATGTATATGAATAATTGATTTTTTATAATTTGACGCATCATATTATTTTGGTATCTTATTTCATTATATAAGAACGTTATTTAATTAAAATGCTTTTTATACCAAGCATTTTTTTAAATTTGGGTTCACTTCAATGGGTAAAATTATTTTTATTTAAATTATTGCGAATTCTTAATATAAATATCGTCTCTTACCCCGAAATATTTTTATGAATTACAATATTTCTAATAAGATTCATAAATTAATACTGAGCAGTTAACTCACGTAAGGGACCCGTAAGTTATTTTCTTCCGCGCTGAATTAACCATCTGGTAGAAATATATATTTGACGGTCTGTTCTATCCTGGGTCTTCTAGCCTATTATTCCGCTACTTATCTAACTCGTACAATTGGTACGTTTCGGTGAAATTGATTAGTCGATGATGTGGCTCGGCGATTCAAATGCTTGTCGGCGAAATGCTCGTGTCGAAGATAATAGCCGAGTCGGTGAAATGTCTTGTCGCGAACTGTCATATGTTGTCGTCGTGTGAAATGTGTTTCGGCACTAATGTCCGCGCACATAAATTTATTTCCGGACACGAGATTCTTACCGATATTTTATCTCCTCTATGGAAATCGCCCTGAAAGATTGAATCTTCAATTGTTATGCTTATAACTTTTACCAGCTAATTTTTATTATAAACAACAATTTTTCAATGAGAGCTGTCAAATTTTTTGTTCCAATTTGTAGGTATTCTGCAGTGAAAAAAAAAAGGACAGCTATATCTATATTCCACTATCTAATACATTTTATTTGTTCTGTTTCCCTCTAACTTGTTGAGATTGAGTCAAAATTGGCTCACTGACTTTTGTACTTTTTTACTTAACTAATACTAGGTACTTTCCCTTATCCGCACACCCAATGGTGCATACGGCACTGCATCGGTACTACCATAGTGCCGTGTGATATTGATCATTTTTATTACATTGAAGGTATGATGATCTAGTCTTTTCGCTTCTGTGACAGTCCAATGAAATCATCTATCATCATCATCATTACCATATCCGCTCCCTGTGTGGAGCACATGGAATCCACTATAACTGACTCCAGACCAAGCGATCGGCTACAAGCTCCCCGCGGCACTTCCTCCCAAGGTCAAGTCCACTTTCCGCAGCTTCTGACTCGCAAACTGCCGCGAATTGTCAACAGTGGACGACCCGGGACGCAGAGAAACCTGATGCCTTGTAAAATAGGCAAGCATGGTTAAGGCTTTTGTGGGCTCTTACGTAGTACATGGCCCTAGCCAGCGAAACGCCTTCGCCGGATGACAGTAGATACCAAGGTTGCTGTGTCCGTTGCCTCATCTCTGTGTTCCTTACAAGTTTAGTCAAACCATCCGCGCACCCTAAAATTCTTCTAAGACACCTATTCTCAAAACTCAGAGTCTGCTATCTTGGCCCCCTGGTTAGGTCTTTATTGTCACGATTCGCCAGCCATCAGAGGATGATAACAGGTGTGATGCAGGCGTTATAAAGGCGGCATTTTATTTAAACCCAGTAAAACATTCATCTCCAGACAGCTTTCATAATGTTGAATGCGGCGCCCGCTACTCCAAGACGCACTCTCCAGTTCTTTATTGAAACTCTGCCGTTACAATGAAAATCACACGTAAATAAATATTTATGTTGACCCCCTACAGTATCGAAACCGTGAACCTCATTGCAGGGTAGCCTAATGCGCTACCACTATACTGCAACGAGGCAGACAAAAATTTTTATTAGATATCGACGGTCTGGAAATGAAAAACTGAACTAGCGAATTATATGTGCCCTAAAGGAAAATGATACAAAACAAATTGTCTAAATTATTATATCACTTGTGTATCTGGTATTTTTCTTTGCAGTCGCATTAGTCAATGTTGTTTCCTTTCCACCGTCGATAAGTTCAGTCGTTATATTTAAAATTTTATTGATATCCCAACAGAGACAGAGAATCTCTGGAAACGAATGTGGGTTATCGAGGCGTTTACACGGGCTTATGGACCTGTCCTAGATAACCCCACATTCGTTTCCAGAGTTTCTCTGTCTCATGTTGGGATATAATAATATTGATATCAGCCCAGCATGGGTATAATCTAGTAATTTGTCTTACAAGATATTTGTATTCATTTAAAAAGTGTTGGTAATTTAATGTTCTTTTTGCACAGTCACGCAGTTCCGAGATCGGCGCAGCGTCGATCAAGAAAACCTCGACGAATCCGGTGACGAGGGATACGATCTTTCTCAACAAGCCGAGGGTACCCCCTGGGGCTCTGTACACAAACCTGCGGCGTACACCCCGCTAAACTAACCCCCCAGCAGGCCGCCGCCCCCGGATAGTACCCTGTACGCGAGGGCCAGAGCCAGCATTCCACGAGGGAGGAGGTGAGATTTTACAACAATGAATGCCCCTACCCTTTCCCTAAATATTCTATTTAGTCTTTTTTCAGTCCAGCATCACTCTACCGTTTTTTTTTTAAAGCTAATCCGCGAAATTTAATAGATTCAGATTTTTTTTTATACTGGAAATAAAAAGCAGAAGAAAAAGAAGGTTTTATTACCGCCAGAAATGGCATCCATACATTGCTGCCTAAAATGAACTAGATTATTGTATTCTCAAGCGTTTATTTTACTTTTGACAGATGGGCGCCTATAATAGTTCCGTAATTATTGGGACTGGCAACCATAGACCGAAAAATGCATATTCTTCTTCAATTTTTTTCATTACGATAGTGAAGTTTTTTAGTTCTTTAGCTTTAGCTCTTTAGCTCCGATATTTATCGATATCGATGTTTATTGAGCCTACTTTATGCCAACGAGGATTATTCAAAGTTGATTTTTTTCCATGAAAAAATATAATATGTGATTTAAATTTAAAACCTATTTGTTTTTTTTTCAGAATTTCTCAATTTACATTACGACAATTAAATAGTCCTTTGCATATTTGGGTTTTCTGTAGCTCCTGCACCCGATGTCACAAACTCCAATTAAGGAGTTTTATCGGGACTGTATTTAAAAAGTTTCTTTTGTATAAAGAAATTATGTATTTTTTTTTTGAAATATTTTTTTATTAAATAAAGACTGTTTAAAAAGAAATGTTTTACGACACAGCGCTTTCGTAAAATAAACTCTGCTTTTAAACGGTCTGGGTATGTTTAATCTAAAAAATGTTGAGCAAAAATTAAAATATAAATGTGTTAAAATTGATTAAACTTCTTCATAAATAAAGTCGATTTTTATGAGTAATTCGATTCGGTAACGCATTAGGACATCCCTAATCGATACATAATCGAGCTGTCAAAAGTAAAATAAAACGCTTGGAATTGGGTTATAGTGTGAAAACATCAATATTACTTACCATACTTGTTTTGCCAGTGCGTCATTGCATTCGTCGTATATAGATAGTTCGCACTGTAATTTGTCGATGATTGGCTGCAGTAAAAATAGTAGTTGCGTTACTACGGTTAACTCGACCAGGCACTCGTTTACTAATTAAAGATTTTAATTTTCTCTTATGGCAATCGTCCGTCTTCGGAAGACGATGAAGATGCTGCACTCATCAAGAAAGCAGGGAAGTCCTATACGAGACCTGCACAGTCGACCACATCCCTCACACCTCCAGGTTGTGGGGGGGGATCCAGCTGGTAGCTGCTGGTAGAGATCGTCATGCGCGGCTCCGCCTTCCCTTAATCTCCTTCCTCCATGCCGTCCTGTCCCGGGCGCGATTTTCCCAACTATCAGCGTCTATGCGAAATGTCTTCATATCGCGTTTACAGACATCTTTTTCCCTAGAGAGATAACCTTATTTTATGGGTACTGAAAAGATAAACTAGCGCCTGAGAGGCGCACAATATATTTAAAAACCTATTTATTCAATTAAATTAAAATAATTATAATATTTTTTTGAATCTAAATGATTTTCATATTATTAATTTAATAAGTTAATAAAAATATAAGTGTTTATTATAATTTTTTGTAGGATATTAAAAAACCCTTTACAACAAAAAGTAACAAAAACCAGCAGTATTTCTGTATTAAGGTAGTTTGTCTTGGAAAATATATTTCGAGCGCAATGCTTTCGTCATAGCAACAAAACTGTGGTATTTACCGAGCAGAAGCGACCGTCACTCGGCGGGAGATGACCAACGAATGAGTTGGTTTGGCAACGCAAGCTTGCACGCGCTTCGAGTTATGAAAAAGAAAAAGATAGCGAAATTGTTTTCGCGGGCGCCTCTGAGGCGCACGTTTATCTTCTAGGGTTTAAAGACGCAATCGCTGACCTCCATGGGAGAGATTTTAATACTTTGAACAGAAACAGTAAATCATTTAATATTATTCTGTTTTCTAATGTTTGTATTTTCAAAAAGTTATTATAAAAGTACTTTGTGTTGCAGATGAGATCCCTTCCACTATTCCGGTGTGAATGAGTTCGTGTCGCATTTTTATTTTCTGGGAATGAACCCAAAAAATGAATGACACTTCAACTCCGTCAAAACCTCCGACTCCGCCAGACGCGTATTCAGTATTTCTTTAACCGCCGGCAGAGTCGGACGTTCAGAAAACATTCCGAAATGCCTTCCTGTGTAGTCAAACCGTGTTAAAAACCGTACGGATAAAATTAAGAAAAAAGATGGTGTACTTTCCACATGTAAGTGTTTATTTATATTTGTTTACATAGCCTAAAATAATTATTATTCAAAGAAAGTTTTCTTCTTAAATAATAGCAAACAGCCCGTCCACAAGAAAAAAAAAGTCATTTTAGATGCATGGTAAAATTCATGAACGCTCCTCGTAAGGAACGGGTTAGTATTGTATACTGTTACTGTAACCCTATATTTAGCCCCATACCTTTTGCGGTGTGTGGGCGGATGCTTGGCGGCAGTCGAAGGGCTCTGATAGGTCGACCCGTGTAAGTGTATTGAGGTGCGGATTCTTCGTGTCGTTACTTTTTCTAAATAATTTACTCTGCAAGGCAGATCTAAAATGTATTATATATCAATGCTTCCAATCAATCGGATGATAATTTTTGGTAACTTTTTGGACATGCATGTTAATTACATTTACCCATCGTTTGCAGGACGAGTTAAATAATCTTCTGGGAAAAGTGAAGGAGGTGATATCGGAGAACGAGACGCTGCACGAGAAGCAGAAGAGCCATCTCATCTCCATTGTCATGGACCAGAGTTTCAGGGACATCTGTGACAGTGAAGACGTTGACTTGGAGCCGGACAGCGACCAAAAGGTACCCAAGAGGCAACAAGGCACGCTCATTTCGCCAGCTTTACGGCGCTACTCTCTAGAGTAGACCACAAGTTATTACATTTTCTCCTTCGATAGCCCTGGGACTGTAAGCAGGGTGCTCGCTTCCTCGTATAGCACGTTTTAAAGAAAAAGCGGGAGACAATATACGCGATTTTTCGTTTAATACAAATGTCAATCCAGGAAAGTGACGGGAAAAAGGGACTTACATTTTCTCCTTTGGCACGACACTCTAAAAAATTGCACATGTTTTTTGTTTTGTTTCACTAAATAATAACGATAATATTGATAACTGGAGCACGGCTCTTGGTATCGGTTGCTGTTGTTGATCCTTGAGGTTATTGACTCTGACTGAAAAGTTTTTCGATGCCGGCTGCTAGGAGAGGATATGGCAGGGGACAAAAAGGACAAATTGACGAAATATTAATAAGTCAGTCCTGAATTGATAGTGTTTCGTACTCCGGATTGAAATGGAATCGATTTTTTCACAGTAAAGTTTTTATTTTGCCCCCTCGAATCCTCCATTAGGATGGTTCATTTTAGGTATCTATTGTAATACTTATTTTTATTTAGGGAACGTGTCGTAACATTAGTCTGCAAGAGGAATGTTTTGCGGCAGCGTTCTGTCACCCTCCCCTCTTTTCCCTAATCCCCCACCAATGAGACCTGACCGCTCGCCCTCGCACTTTTGCTTGTCTGGGATTGGGCGGCGGGGGCGGGGGCGGGATACCTGTCTCCGCACGACTGGTAGTGTCCTACCAATTTAAATAATACCTACGGGTAGAAACTAACACCGGCGCCCCGGTAAGAAAAACACTGATTAGACCAATGTAGATTTTTACAGACCAACTATATTCAAAATCTTTTAAAATTGTATTGTCTGATCTCGGTGAATGGACTTTGAATATAATTTTTGCAATTTCCTCTTATGAATAGTTTTGTAGTGTAAAAGTGGTGACATCTGTTTTAATTGTCACCTGTTTATTAATTAATATTTCAGTAAAGTTTCAAACCTCTCACGCAGAAACATTACTGCTCCTAAAATCATGTTTGAAAAGAGTTAAATTTAATACCTGATTTTCCTTCGTTCTTTTACCAAATAAGTCCTGTTATTCGAGTGTTCATCTATCTCGTTGCTCCCAGTTTCCTACTTCCTGAAAACGGTTATCGTGAAATGCTTGAGTAAGTAGTCGGAACTGATGTATCCAGGTGGTGTCACAACGAAATCCATTCGACTTGGTGTTCAGAGTATTCCAGAATATTACACCCTAAACGAGGTCCAATTTATCAACGTCATTTGAAATTTATGAGTCCAGCTATCGAAGGGTTCTTAAATTAGCATTCTCAGATGCCTCGTTCGGAGGAAGCGGAACAAAACCAGAGATAATAACGTAACTAACTATACTAACTTACTAACCATCACGCCATTTCCCCGTAGGGGTAGGCAGAAAGGATGGAGAACGCCATACCACTCTGTCCCGACAGACTTCCTTTGCTTTCTCTACATTCATACATCTTTTCATGCACACCAACGCCGATTATTCCGACTTTCACATGTCCACTTTCAGTTACTAGACGTACTTGGTCAGCGGAGCCATGTCTTTTCGGCCTTCCTCGGCTTCTACATCCTGGCACACTTGCATTTAAACTTCTTTTACCCGTTCTTTCATCACTCATTCGCTCCACATGACCAAACCATCGTAAAAGCCCTTTCTTAATTTTGTCGATAATGCTTAATCTCAGCCTTGCACTCTGCTCTAATTTCATTTGTACACCTATCATCATAGTCTTACCGGAACATAGATCGCATTCAACAGCATTCAGTCTACTTTCATCCTTCTTGTTAACAAACACCACGATTCACTACCCATCACCGGCGGTACCAGAACTACCGTTTGTACTGGTAAAATTTGCTTCCTCTAATCTTCAAACCCTTCTAACGATTACGCTCCTCAAATTTTTTATATCAACAGACATTTATGTCATGAGAACTACGTATCAAAATTGACAGCAACCGAAAGATCAGAGTGGATGGTGTTCTATCCTCTTGAAAAGTCGTGATGAAAAATGTTAACGTGACAGTTTTTGACTTTAATTTTGATAAAAATGGTTTCATTTTGAACATCCAAGTGCTGGGGCGCGATTATGTTATCGAAATGACATGACTCATTCTTGGAGGATAGATGTTCCGCCAATTTATGTAATGGTTAAAGAGATGGGCGAAATTGGGAATGTTGTAATACAATAAGTTCCACATAACTTCAGGCAATGACAGGTGCTTAGCCGGTAAACCCTCAGTAATCCACATTCGGTCGATGGAGTTTCCAAGTCTAAATGGTGATATCTAAATTTTCGATACTTTGCCAATTGAATAGATTCTACTAGGTTTTACAAGGCGTTAAGAGCTACCACGACCCGTGACTGGCGCACCGTAGGAATATTAAATCGTATTAACTTGATTTTTCCCCCTGTTGCTCGATCACAGATCACTATCGATCGGTAATAAGCGACGGGGTGATAACGATTTTTTACCCATGGATGTTTAAACGTTTTCGCGATCACAATGGAACACGCGTTAAAAGTTATCGATCGGGATTATTAAACGAGCGCATACTAGTCGCGAGCCATTTCCCGAGATATATCTTATTCGCACATATCTTCATTCAATCTTTATTATAATTTAGCGGTTTTCGGCAATTCGGCCAAATATTGAGAAAAGCAGTCGACATATAAAAAATCAGACCAAGCGCGATGATTTGACGTTTGACGTTAGGCCGCGATATACGTAGATCGGCTCCGCTCGGCTAGATCGTCAATTCTCGGCTCAGCGATCGCGGTATTGAACGGTATTGTCATTGTGATCGCTCAAAATCGTTAGCGTGTTAGCACGTGATTAGCACGCTTTTAACTACGTCGATTAGTTATCTGTGCTTGAGCTACTGGAATTTTAACATTATAGTGCTATTGTTTTTTAAAAGCTCATTTAGTGATATCGGCTAGATGCGTGTTTGGCGATCGTCTTTACTTTTTGAATTTTTATTTGTTAAATGAGATAATTAATGATTCATAATATAAGAAGATCACAATCACGCATCCATTACTCTGTGATCATTACTTCCCTAAATAAATTAACGCTGGGACAATATACACAATTATGCTGGGCCACATCCTTGGCCCGAGTTAAATTGTCAATTTTTTTAGCCCTTTTAAGGGGGGCCCCCCGGGCCGTGGGGGGCTGGCCCAACACTTTCCCCTTTTAATTTTAAAGCCCCCTAATTGTTTTTAAAAAATTTTAAAAATTTT
>JAGVSP010005677.1:0-14130 GCA_022494985.1 Micrasema minimum
AAAAGTGGAAGTAGAAAAAAAACCTGTGTTTTTATAAAAAATAAAAATAATGGAAAAAAAGATTTCCCGACTTTGCCCTTATTTTCAAACACGAGCCACTAAGGCTTTATGGAAAAAATAGTATCAACAAATTTAAACATTTGCAAATATTATAAGATTTCTTTTTGTATAATACGAGTTAGATAAATAATAAAAAAGGAGTTAAAAACAAAGTTTTTTTAATTTAAATAGATTAAAGAAATAGTCGTTTATTTTGTAAAGCTTGCTACCACAATTTTTTACTGCCGCTGTGCTAAAGATAAAATATTAAATAAGAAATTCTAACATGTGCCCTTGGGACCAGTAAAATGATCAATTTACTGTCGTGCAATCACAATGAAGTACAATGAATGAAAGAATATAAAATAATTAATTTCTATTAAAAGTATTGTATTTTTTTTTTTTTCTGTAAATAATTAGGTTCACCTAAAGTAAATCTTTGCCACTATTTGTACTGAATAAAAATGCCCGAGTTTGTTCAAACTCAATTTGATTCAAAGCTTGTGTAATTAAACATTATTTGTTCCTAATGCTATACGTCGTTGGCATTATGACAAAATTACCGCGGCGTGCTAAAGTTTTCTCCGTAAACACACCGCTAAATACACGACAAATTTAATTAAAGAACAACCCTCATACACAAACACAGCCTCAAATGTACAACCTTCTACTACCCACTTACAAAGGAAACCGTGCTATAAACTAAGTACTCGTGTACTCATCTACACACAATAGGAAGCAGCGTCTCCTACTTTTGCAAACATTCCGATCAGATAATTTGTACTTTCAGTGATTCAATTGATTTTGTACATTGAATGAATTGGGGAACATTTTTTAAAACGTGCTTTCTAAGGTGTATTTACTAATTTAATGAATGACTTAAAAATATAATGGTGCCGTTGGGAAAAAAAGGGTTGGTTTTCGACGACCACTCTTTCACCAAATTTTCCGGCTCGAGGCTCCTTTCGACGATTTTCAGGGGTGGGGCCTTTTCTCGGGCTGTCGATCGTCTATCATCTCACAATAGCATGCAGACGTATTGTGCTACAAGATCGGGAATATAATTGTATAAAGGGTTCATCCTAAGCTTATCTGTATGCACCACTCCATTAAATGAGATTAATGTACACGAAGATATTATCTTGCTGCGGTTTTCAATACCTAGCCACCTTACAAAGATTAGGCACCAGGTTCCTCACTCGATCGACACGGTACGTCAGCAACGGGGAACGGGAAGCAGAAGGGCTCGTGTAAGGGCAACTTACGCCAAAACCAAGGATTGTACTAGACCACATCTAGCTGCGTCTAAGTTTACTATCAGGACGTCTTATCGGGAAAGAGTCAGGTGAAACAGACACTTTTCCACCGAAACTAGCAGAAAAGCTTCGAATAACTCATTTTGGTGAAGTTGCAGAAACATGCGACAAAAAAAGAATTTGGTGCTTAAGATGCTTAAGCTATATGTTATGTTAAGGCAATAAATATAATTGATTAAACTTAGGCCGGCGCGTAGCGGTACATATCTATTTAATAGAACATTCAGAAACCAAAATACCCTCCGTAAAAACATGGTGACAGCTACGCGACCCGGCAGCGGCCCTCAACGCAGATGAAGCGATTGAGAATCCTTTTGAATTTTGGAACTTAGGTATTTAATTTAAAAAAAAGAGAAAATGGGCAATGAAAGCATTTAGTCGCGTATTTAACCTTCTTTTCTTCCGCGTTTTCCAGTTAAAACTGAATCTATTTTAAAGAGTTGTGCTGGACTGAAAAAAGACTCAATAATCTTTAAATAGTCTAAGGAAAGGGTGGGGCTTTCACTATAGTTACTACTAACTTGTCAAAGCACCCTTATGACACCACATTCTAAACATAGTAAATGGATATGAGATGATGGTGTTGATGTTAACATTCGTAATAAAAACAATGTTTCTTTTTATGGAATCGTATCAAAATCTTTAATTTTACCCTTAACAATACCGATTAACTATAACAAATATTAAAACGAATGGCATGTTTTTGAAAAAACCGTCCTAACTTCCAAAGTAGTACCTGAAAGCACCTGAAATTTACTGAAATTTCCTGAAAATCTGCTTACCGTATGAGAATCGAATTGATTCTGGATTCAGTAGAGTGAAAAGTTTTATTTAAAGGGGGCTAGCTTTGCGTTAATCCTAATTTGTATTTTGTTTTCATTTACTTTATTTTAATTAAAAGTTCCCCACGAACATTAAACAACAAACGAAAAGCTAAATGTTACAGAATATAAATATGTTTGGAAAGCCTTTGTTGCATAAGGCTTCTAAATTATTTATGAGATCCAAATCAAACGTATTACGTACAAAGATAAGACAAAAAATTCTAATTTTAGACAGCCATTTAAAACGTTTAATTAATTTTAGTTGCAGCAGCCAGGGAGATACGTAATACATTTATGTGTATAAAATCGTTGTTACAAAAAATGGTGTTTTTAGACCAGACCACAGTTAACTTTTTTTTAAGGTGTAACTTTAAAAAAGAACATTAAATGCGTAGTGTTTTTAGCTGTCCTTCATCTAATGAGTATAAAGAACATTAAATCAATAATTAAACATAAAACTAAATAGTAGATAAACTTGTGGTGGTATTTTTGTGTATTAAAGCTTAATTTTACTTTCATAACTGTGTGGTGTTTATACACTACGCATTTCATATGTATAATGGTAGGATAAGAATAGAAAGGGAAAAAAAGTGTAATGTAATAATATTAGTGTATGTATAAAATATATAGTACTAAATAAATATAATAACAAAAAATAATAAAACAATATGTATGTAACAAGGTAGTCGGGCGTGTCGCCGTGTAGTAAAAGACACGAGCGGTAATGGCCATCGTTCGGGTTTAGTTCCTAGTCAAACACAGTTGTCAATTTTGTAAATATTACCTGTTATAAATTCTTAAATCTAAAAACAGTTTTTAAATAAAAAAACAGTAAGAACCTTAGTTTTAGTAAAATAAACTAAACCACAATAATAAATATTTTAGATTTCGATAATATTTAATTATGATCGAAATTTGAAAATGTTATGTATTTTAATGTATGTTGTGTATTTTAATGTAATCGAAGTTAGACCACATCTCATCTTGCAGCTACAAACCGTTTATGGTCATATAGTAGTTATAGTATGCAAGTATAAAGTTGTTCAGTTTCTGTTAGAAGCTACCGATACCAGACGTTTTTGTTTAGACGTTGATCTTATACCAAAGTGAGAACGCGCAGTCTGAAAATCTTTTTACAAAATTTCGTGAGGCATTTTGAAAAAAGTCTGCCTTGGCGGGATTTCCTCTCTTGTATTTCCGGCAGCCAGTTTTCTGCGACGTAACGTCCGTCAGTCGGACCGGAAATACAGCCTTCCTGCAGGCAGACAGCCAATATGATTGGCTCGGAAAATAAGAAATGAGAAAATCATTTTACGAGAATTCGGCATTTGAAAAAAGTTTTTGTTTTTTGTTGCTCATAGTTCTTAAGGGTCCACCATAAGTCAGCGTTAGATTCTTGGGTGTTTTCAAAATGATATTCCGGATTTGTTGACAGCCACAAAGCTTCAAAATTATTGTTTATATTTCAAACTTTTTTCCAAAGAGTTGCGATATCGAAAAAAGTTATGAATTTAATTTTGAAAGAAACGGAAGCCCTCTGTTTTGCCATTTTTTTCTTCTTCAAGTATCTGGATAACTAAAGGTGATACTTACGTAAGTACTTTATTTTTAAATAATTAAAGCTTACTAAAAATTCCTTAAAAAGAAAATAAGCATGCCGCTTTTTACTTTAACCCCTCTTAAGCCTACACCTCTGTGACGCTGTACGAGATGTACCTGACGCCATCTTAGTTGTTCAAAATAATTAAAAAAAAGATTTTATATAAGAAACTATATTCTGTAACTTTTTATGGTAACGATGGCCTCCGTAGAGTAATGGCTAAGACGCTGGACTCCCGATATGGAAGCTCCGGGTTTAACTCCCGGAGAGAACACAAAAAAAAATATAAGTGATTTTTCTCAATTATGGGTGTTTGTGACGTTTTTCCCCTCTGTAATTGGGCCTCCTGGCCTGGTTAAATTTTAAAACAAAAAAAAAAAATATTTTTTTCATAAATTGAAAACATCCAGTTTCGAATTTATTTACTTTCACTAAATAAACATTTTAATCGGGTCACGTTTTTTAATCCGCTTTGAGTAAGCAATTTTTGCTGTAGAGTGAATTTCGCTCGGATTCTTTTAACCAGTGAACTATACAAAATACTCCGAACACAAAAGATTGAGTGCGAATTTATTTGTAGCGATACATTAGTGAATTTTGTTCGTCCCATTTCAATAAGTCTCGAGTTTGGAACGGGGTAGAATCTACTATAATGGAAGCTACAAAAATTTGAATACTTCGCTTACGAGTTTTGTATAAAAAGCGAATCCCCGAATTGACTTTTTGCTTTTTAATACTCTTTCGCGTTTCTTTGTTGCCTCTTTCCGGAGAAAAGATGGAGAAAACTTGTGAAATAAATCGAAAGTTTGAAATTAATTGAAGCCGCAATTATTTAGATTGATTCCTTGGAAATCCTTGACATTTTTAGACAAAAAAAATGCAAAGCAATAAATACATATGAAGTGTATTTCTATGAACAATAAATGTTTAGAAATGAACATACCTACTTTTTTACTCTGACCAAGCAATCCTCCCATAAGTTGCAAGTTGCACAGAGGAGCATGGAGAGGATTATGCTTGGAATAACATTAAGAGACCGAAAAAGGAACGATTGGATCCGACGCCAGACAAAGGTCTGCGATGTGGTGCAGCGAATTGCTTGGTTGAAGTGGAAATGGGCCGGTCACATAGCCAGAATGACGGACGACAAATGGACGAAACGCGTTCTGGTGTGGAGACCGAGGAACCAGAGGCCTCAAGGACGTCCACCGATGAGATGGGTGGACGACATCAGGAAGTCTGCTGGAACAGAGGGAACGGCGCAGGATCGGGAGGAGTTGAGACGGCAGGAGGAGGCCTATGTCCAGCAGTGGACCTCAACGGGCTGAGATGATGATGATGATGATACCTACTTTAAACTTCAAACAAGAATTTCACAAAGTGACATTCCATACTTGAAAAATACTACCGCGTCTGAGGTAGTTACCCATTACGTCACTCATTATGTCATCAATAGGCATCTACGTCATCACTTAACATCTACGCCACACGTTTCATGTGTTGGCCCAAGTGCTGGAGTCTTTAGACGGTGGAATTCGATAATAGATGGTGTTATGAAATTAACTCTACAAAGCGTATATTTTAAGCATTTTTTTTATGGAAACGCCCCTTCTAATGAATTCTCATTCGAAACATTTCTAGGTAGTATGTTAATCACTCTATTTTCACTAAATAGGGCATATACCCTACTTGTTCTCTTGTGAGTAAGCATACGTAAGTACTACACTTTCATCACAATATAATTGTCGAATTTTACCATACTTCTACTACTACTTATTTCCCTGACCCGCCGGTCTCCGTAGCGTATTGCCGGTTATATACGGAATGAAGATTTCAAATTAATTGTACAAAACATTTTACATTTATTTTAAAAAAATGCAGTCCACGGCATTGCACTTTTGATTTAAATGTTTAATGATGTGAATGAAAACCAAAACAAAAAGTTTTCGGAATTTTCAGCAAGAAAAGTCTTGAAATATTTCCATTTTAAGTAGAAATTTTTCTATTCCATTGACTTAGCTCCTATACGCACGATCAAGTTGTTTATCACAACTGACTACATGACATGTCTGACGACATAAAAAAAATCAGTAGATATTATAAGGCTTTAGATTTAGATATTATAAGGCTTTAGATTTAGATATTATAAGGCTTTAGATTTAGATATTATAAGGCTTTAGATTTAGATATTATAAGGCTTTAGATATAAGGCATTGAAGACACTTCAGGAAATGATTTTTTTTATATAATCATATAAAAGTATACTTATTTAACTAAGCATTTTTTGTGATTTCGTATTAGCTAGATTTGCTATTTTACACTCAACAAAAAATGATCTTACTGTGATAATTCATACTTAATAAAATAAATCCGGAATATATAGAGAAGTTTCTAAATTTGTTTTTTTTTTATTAACAAAACAACAGCTATTAACACAATTGTTAACAATATTATTTTTTATTTTATTTTTATTTTATTTATTAGGGATTACTCAACAGCAATACATAGAATAAGGTATACAGAGTAAATTAAACATTATATAAGCCAATAACAGAGATCCACAAAAAACACATTAAAGAAAATACAAAGGAGGAAATACAACTATAAAAATTAAAATACATTATATTAAAAGAGAGAGAGGGTGGGTGGGTGTGTGTGAGTGAGTGTAAGGCTGGGAGAAAGGGTGATAGAGTGGGTGCATGTGTGTGTGAATTTCTATGAGATAAATACTATCGCTGATTTTAAACATGAGAGGAAAATAATTCTTTTATGACTCTTTTTTTTAAATATAAATTTGCTACAGTCAAACAAATCAATATTGCTGAACTTTGTATTATAATTACGAGTTATACGAATCAATGGAGAATTACGCGCATAGTTACTACAAGCTACTGGCAAATGGAATAGAGATTGAGACGTGTGACGAGTACGGTAGCCAGGTACTTTCAGGGCCAGCTCAGATACCAGAACAGGACTGTCAAGACGTCCGCTTAGCAAGTCATGCAGGATTCCCATGTCCAACGACAGACGACGATCTTCAAGGCTAAGCAGGTGGTGTATGTCACAAGAATTTTTATAATAAAGATCTGTGAACCTACACCTCCAATTGAGATGTCGTAAGAATGTCCATTGAATTTTCTCTAATCTATCCTTGTAAGTGATATATTGTGGAGACCAAATACAAGAAGCATATTCCAGCAGACTACGAACGTAAGCATAGTAAACTGTTTTGATGCAACTAATATCATTAAAAACCTGACAAGTACGAATGACAAATCCCAAATTGCTATATGCACGATTCATTATATTATCGATATGGTTCTCAAAGGTTAATTTCTTGTCTAAAATTACTCCTAGATCACGCACAGATTCAACCCGTTGTACAACTTGGTTGCCTATTTGGTATTGGTACAATATGGGATTATTGCTACGAGAGAAAGACATAAGTAAACATTTGGATGCATTTACATTTATTCGGTTTTTTTCATAATATACCGTTAAGCGATATAGGTCGTCCTGGAGTTTAAGGCAGTCATTTGTGTTCTTAATATTAAGATAGATCTTCTTATCATCTGCATACATTAAAAACTTAGAGTTATGTACAACGGCATAAATGTCGTAAAGGTACGCATTGTAGAGCAACGGTCCCAAATGGGAACCTTGAGGCACTCCCGATGAAATACTAATAAAGTCTGATTTAAAGCCTCCAAGTACGACGGCTTGGCTCCTGTTACTAACGTAGGATGAAATCCAACGGTAAATATCACCTTGTATATACTAAGTTCAATAGTTTATTCAGCAGAATGACGTGGTCAACACGATCGAATGCCTTCTCGAAGTCCGTGTAGATCACATCCACTTGTTCTTGTTTATCCATTCGACGCATCACAAAATCAGTAAATTCAATTAGGTTAGACGCGGTTGATTTACCTTTAAGGAATCCGTGTTGTTGAGGAGGTATTCCTTTGACTATAACGGGGTAAACACTTTTATAGACAATTTGTTCAAATACCTTGCTAAATGTATTGAGAATAGAAATACCTCTATAGTTAGTTATTTCGATTTTTGTTCTTTTTTGTGTATGGGTAGAATATGAGCCTCTTTCCATTTCATAGGGAAGTGTCCTTGCTTTAGAGAAAGATTAAAGATGATATTAAGGGGAGTACTCAAAGATTTAGCGCATTTAACAATAAAATATATGGTGGCACTCCATCGCTACCAGCACCTCCATTAGTATCTAGGGCTAGCAAAAGTTTACATATCTCCTCTTCAGTAGTCTGGATCATATTGATCAAATCGTTATCTCCGCAATATGGTGGCACAAGATTATCGACAGGGTACGTGTCTGCAGGCTTACTAAAAACTGAGCTGAAAAAATCATTAAAACCTTGACAAATTGTTTGGCCTTGTTCGTATTTTTTATCTTGGTATACAAAAGATTTGGGATAAGTTGAAGCACTCCAGCGTGTCTTAATATATGACCATAGTTGCTTCGGATTCTTTTTTATATTATCTTCCGTAACTTAATAAAGTTTTTTAAGCAAATTTCCTGTAATAGCTTTTGACGTCTGCGCAATAATGCAAATTCATCATAATCCAGTGGATTAGCATATATTTTTTCCATTTAGCATGGGCTTTGTTCTTTTCCTTTATTAATTTTAACAGAGCATCATTAAACCAATTAGGATAGAGTCGTTTCTGAGTTCTCGTATCAAGGGGAATATACTCATTGATTGCTTTACCAATAATGTCATAAAAACCATCTACAGTATCATCCACCGATAAACACGAAAAGTGTTGATACCAATTAATATGAGAAAATCGCTCATTAATTTTATCATAGTTGCCCTTCCGAAATCTTCTTTGAGGTTCAGTATTATTGATAAAGGGAGCTGCAAAAATATCTGTTTAAATAGCCACTTAAAGTTTTCTATAAATATGTTAACTGATAAATAAAAATTAATTAACAGTGTACATAAAATAAAGGGGAATTAGTCTACAAAAGTAGATAGTACAATATTAAGAAAGTATTTGATTTTACAATAATAATGCATCATGCATGCCAATATTTTACAGCTAATACAATCAATCAAAAATTATTAATAATGAGGGTCATAGCTTGGGACCGATATACTTTAAGGCTAGAGTGGAATAAATTAATATTAACTAAATGCGTATTATAGTAATTTAATATTCTCGGAATAGTTGCATTTCTAGCATTGCTTGTATTTGGAATGTTAATATAAACAACTATAATATATGGTTATCAGAAGATTGGTGGTATGGGGAATGCTGTTATACACCAAGAGGTCAGCCAATGGCAGGTCATAAACCCTGTAAACGCCTAGACAATCCATATTTATTTTCAAAGCTTATCTGTGTCTGTTGAGATATAAATGATGATTTGGTTAAGATCATGTAATTGTTTAATTTAACGTTGAAGGTATAAAAATATTTGGGGGTACAGATTGATTCTAAATTATCTTTTACCAAAAATGCAGATTAAACAATAAAAAAAAGTGCTAAGAAAAAGTTTCTTTATTAGAAAGAATTAGAAATAAACTAGATCAGAAAACATCATTTCTTATAAACAAGAGTATAACTGTTCCACATATAGACTACTGCTCATCTATATTATACCTTAGTAATGAAGGAGAGCTAAAAAAATTACAAATTCTGCAAAACAAAGCAATGCGAATCATATTGAAGTGCAGTAGAAGAACAAACATTAAAAAAAAATGATTGAACTCTTGAATATTATGTCAGTAGACCAAAGAATTAAATATAATGTTACTAATTAAATTAACGAAATTGTTAAAGGGATAATTCCAAGACATTTGCAAAACAATTTAAGAAACAATAACTTTTTTCATAAATATGCAACAAGAGGTTCAAAAAATATAAGATAAGAAAAGAAAAGAAAAACTATGTCACAGAATTGTCTCATGTACAAGGGCATTAAAATGTATAAGGAGATGCGAAGAATTAAAAAATAAACAAAATTTAAAGTTATTTAGGGCTAAGTGTAATAAATATATGTGTGAGAAATATGAGTGTAGATATTGGTAGGATAAGAAGAGTTAGAAAAAAATAAATTAAGTGTAATGTAATAATATTTGTCTATGTAAAAATGATATAGTACTAAATAAAAATATATAATAATTTAAAAAAAATTATATATTTTTGTTTTTTTTAAATAGACGACAACTGTGTGCGATACCTCTATACGTTAGGTGGTAGAAAAGATTTAGATAATAAGAACGTTTAAGCGTGAGTACTTTCCAGTTCCTTAATTTTCTTAAAATCGTGTTCATTCTCCGATAAAATATATTTCCCAAATCGGAGAAAATGTCCGACTAAAACTTGAATTCAGACATTTCACGAGAAATCTCTTAGCGCTGTTGAACAAAATGCTTCAGAGAAAAAACATGATTTGGTTTTAATGGTGGTTATTTTTAGCCTTGAAGGTTTAAATCTCAAGTGACGGCGAGATAATTAGGGTTTTACATTTTTAATTGGAAACATTCAATCAGGAAGTAAAACAAGTAACTATTTTAGTCTTTTTTTATTTATATCCCTACAGAGATGAGGTAGATTTTTTTTAAATTCAGGAATATGGATATTCGAGCGTTTACAGGGCTTATGACCTGTCATTGGCTGAGTTAAGTGGCCTTTTTATGTAGGTACTACAACATTCCCCATTCCGCTTATTAGCGAATATCCACACCAGGTAACATTTTTGATTTTCCTGTGTGGATACTTTCCTGATCCTGGTGTGATATTCGCTAATAAGCGGAATGGGAAATGTTGTGTAGTACCTACATAAAGTGGCCACTTAAACCCAGCCAATGTCAGGTCATAAGCCCTGTAAACGCTCGAATATCCATATTCCTGAATTTGAAAAAAATTCTACCTCATCTCTGTAGGGATATAATAAAAAAATATATATCTACTCCCGTCTTGGGAGAAAATCCAGATTCGTGTGCAAGTATTTGAACACGACCCAAAATGTTGAAGTTTAAGTCGTTTATGTTTAAATACTTTTTTGTATTTAATTTGCTATTATTAAAGCAATAATTTTCTTAACAGTTTCTTAAGTTGGCAGTGTTTACACAATTAAGTAGTTAATTAAAACGTTATTTATTTCGTAATTACGCTTAACTTCACCTTACTTTCTTCTTCCTTAATAGTCAATAATCTCCTAATACCACTTTCCCTTATCCAAACTTAACGGTGCATAGGGCACTGCATTGGTAAACAAAGTGCAATAACTCTTTTATAAAATTTCACCCTCCCTGTTTGCGAGTGATACAAGAATTTTAATGGTACTTAAAACTTGTAAAATACTATCATGTACACAATAAAAACCAAGGATCACGATCAACCCCCTGGGTTCGAATCCACGTCTCGAGGTTCCAATTATTTGAAAGCAACCTTAAATGGTAATAATTTATTTTTTTTACTATTTATTTGATGGAAACCTAGTATCTAATAATTCATATCCACCTGGTGTAGCAAAACTCGATATACAAGCGGAAATCCAGTGAATCTACGTCATTTTGCAAGATAATTAAATAAAAACCGCATTTTAATAAGAATTTGTTACTTGTGAAAGCTTTTATGAGAAAAAAAAAAAAATTTTTCAAGCTCAGATTAAAAAGTCATATTATTACACATTCGACTCCAAACGTGATGTAGATTCACCAGTTTTCGGGTTGTACTACGAGTTTTGTTACTCCATGTATAAGATAATTTTTTAATACAATAAATTTTATTATTAATATTCAAAGCATTAACTTTGTGGTCCAACATTTAAATATTATGTTAACAAAAATTTGTATAAACCACTCACCGATTTTTCTGTCTACCGGTTTCGAGACGTAACCCGTCTCTTCGTCAGGACAACAGCACTATACCAACATGCAAATACCGCTACACACCTTCACCATCGACATGCAGATTAGACACACATGCTTCACTACGCCACCACCAAGGGTTAATGATTAATGAAGCTAATATTTCAAAAGGATTAACAATTGGAAAGGGTGGTGAGGGGGGGGGGGAAGGGTAGGGTGACCATTACAATGAAATATCGTAGTACAATAAAAATATCATATTGTGTAGTGGTATTTGCATGTTGGTATAGTGTCGTTGTCCTGACGAAGAGACGGGTTACGTCTCGAAACCGGTAGACAAAAATGTCGTTGAGTGGTTTTAAACATTTTTTTTACTTAAAAAATCAAAAAAACAAAGGTATTTTATTATGCTATTCAATTTTGTATGGCCATTTACGACGTATACTAAAGTGTTGTAAATTCATGGCTGACTTATTCCTAACATTTATATCGAGCCCTATAGATTTGTAAACGATTTACTACTACAAGGAAAATAGCGCAGGTATGAGAGATAACAGTACTAAACGCACTGTTAAGGTAATCCTTAAATATCCATTAGAAACATTTTCCCTCCATAATCTGGGTTTTTATTATCATCCCGGCTCTAACATCCCTTTTCCTCGCTCTTAACGGATTGTGAACGGAATAACGGATGAAACGGATGCGGCCGTTAAATTCCGGTCTAAACGAAAACAATTCACCTGAAAAATGGAGCATTTATTGAGTCACATCGGCTAACAGTGCTATGCACTTTTATTTCCTAGGCTCACTTTGGGACAGATTTTCAAATCTAGTCTAACATTGTAAACTATTTATTTAATTTTTTACACAAAACTCATCTACTTTTTAACGTATTTCAAATTTGTATTGCGATAAAATTAATATCTTACACGTTAATTTGCGTGCTAGTTTGTAATCAACATCCATGGAGGGATTGTGCCCAAAACTAAAAAATAAGTACGGGCAGAGAACTTTAGAATATTTAATTCCAAAAATGAATTTAAATCGAGTAATAATGTTAATAAAATTATTTCTATTCTAAGGGTTTGGTTGGAAGATAGAACTTCTTTATATTGATGCACCATAATTTATTATATATTGATTCACCATATTATGCATTATCTCTATTCCTTTTATGTATACTTTGTAAACTTTTTTATTATTTTGTTAAATTTCTATGATAAATGTATTTTTTCTAATGGCTCCTAAATAACAAACGGCAAAATTGCGGTTTATCGGGACGGCATTATTTTGGTTTTTCTAATGTTATGTTTATTTTCTATAAAGAACACTAAAAAAAAAAAAAAAAAGAAGTTTATTTTATTTTAAATAACTTTGTACACAATACGTATGTGCATTGTGCATGTTATTGTCAAAAAAAAAAAATTTGTAGGTTTTATAACGCCTGTATTACACTTACTTGTTCTCCTATATGGCTGCGAATCATGGCCCTAACCAGGGCTTAAAACAGCAGACTTCTGAGTTTTGAGAATATAAGGCGTGCGGAGATTTGACTTTGTAAGGAACACAAAAGTGAGGCAACGGAATCAGCAACCCTTGATATCTACTGTCATCCGGCGTAGCTGTTTTGGTTGGCTAGGCCATATACAACGTATGCCTCCCGAAAGCCGTAGCTATGCTTGCCCTATTTACAAGGCATCAGGTTCTCGTGGTGGCGCTGCGTCCTGAAAGTCCGCTACAGACAACCCGTCGGCAGTTTGCGTCAGAGCTGCGGGACGTAGACCTGACCTGGAAGGATCCGCGGAAACTGGCAGCCAATCGCTTGGCTTGGAGGCAGTTTGTGGAATCCATATACTTTACTTAGGGAACGGATACGGTATGAAGATGATGAAGTTTATAAGCTTTAATATTATGGATGAAATATACAAATAAACAAAAAAGGTGTGCCGTATTATAATAAAATTTAAACAGTTAAAAATATTATAACATTTTGTTAAGATGATCAGTCGTACGCTTCAGAACTAGTCCAAGATATTCTAAAAGTAGTCCACATGTAAATGAATATTTTATTTTGTTGATCCCCTACGGGAATCGAACCCGCGACCTCATGCACGGTAGCCAAATGCGTTATGCCAGGAGGCGGACAATGATCAAGATATACTGCACTTGGTGTACAGATGCAGCACCCTATGCACCATTGGCTGCGGAAAAGGGAAAGTAGTAGTAGTAGTTTAAAAAGATATATCAATATGGGGAGGGAGTTGGCAAATTGACAAAAAGTCGAGTTGACAACAATTTTTTTTACGTACTTTTTAGGTGATCTCCTAACGTCCTTTATTCTATTAATAACAAAAATTTTAAAAAATTAACAAAAAGAAAATTTTTGGTCAAAAAGGGGTTTAAAAATCCAGCTTGCCCTTTTAAAAGGGTTTGGAGCCTTTCTTTTGGGCCCTTGAAGTATTGAGGGCCCAAAGGGCCACATTGGACCTTTAAAG